>PVKB01004392.1:0-144696 GCA_004027205.1 Ctenodactylus gundi | reverse complement strand
GACACTGCATTGTTTAGAGTAAAATAAGGCTCAGAAGAGCACATCAGGGTTTTGGGGGTCACTCTTAAAGGGTGTCTAGGAAGAAACCGGCACAAGAGAGAGTTGTGGAGAGGAGAGAAAGGCCCCTGACCTCCCAAACAGCTTGGGTGATAGTGGAGCACCTCAGAGGGCGGAGAGCCCGCCTCAGGGGAAGGGGGCCAGGACAGTGGGAGAGCTTTGCTAAGGGGATGGCGGAGAAGAAGGACCCCTCAGAGGCCACTGGACTGTCTCCTTCAGTGCCTGCTCCCAGCCAGAACTCAGAGGAATTTAGGCCCCCCTTCACACACACCATCGTAGCCATTCAAAGAAACTTCTGGGCTAGGCCGTTAAAGTGAGGTCCCTCAACAACAGGAACAAGGCAACAGGACACCCACAGAAATGCCAGAGACCCCTGGAACTAATGCCACAGGCCTGGAAAGGGGGGCATTTATAGGGAAGGAAATTAAAAAGCTAATAAATAAGTCAAATGACCCGTTCAAACAAGATATCCTCAAAAAAAAAAAAAAAAAAAAAGCAATGATCGGCAGGATTAAAGAGGAACTTAGTAAACAAATAGTGGTCTTTGTGGATACAAAGTTCACTGAGCACATAGTAGCCACAAATAAAAAGATGGCTGAGGTAAATAAGGAAATGCAAGACACGAAGGAATATTTTGATACATAAGTGGAAATTTTGAAAAAAAAATCTAGCTGAAATTCAGGATATAAAAAATACATCTGAAAGCAGAGGAAGTCAATTCAAACACGATGAGGGCAGAATCTCAGGCCTTGAAGACCAGGCTGAGGAAACAAATGTCACAATTAGGCATGATTCCAAAATTAGAAATGAGCAAAGTAGCTGGATACAACAGCTGATGGATGATTCAAAGAGAACCAACCTCAGAATTATGGGTGTGGGGGAAAGAGCAGAAGACATTACTCAAGGTATAAAGAATTCATTCATTATAATCATGCAAGAAAATTTCCCAAATCTAGGAAAAGAAATTAATTCCCACGCACAAGAAGCTTATACAACACCAAAAAACCTCAACTAGCAACAAGACTCACCATGACATATCATAATCAAAACCTCAGAAATATAACATGAAGAGAGAATATTAAAAGCAGCAAGAGAAAAACAGACATTATTCTACCAAAGCAAACCCATTTGAATTACAACAGATTTCTCAATGCAAACTTTAAAGGTCACAAGAGCCTGGAGCAAAATCTTCCAAATTTTAAAAGATGGCAAGTGTCAACCCAGGCTGTTGACCAAGAATCCCTAAAGAAATATGTGACCACTAGTCCATCATTTAAAGTATCTGAAGGAATCTTAGAGAGAGACAGAGATAAGAGCATCAAAGAACACAGAGGAAAGGAAACACCTAAAGAGAAAGTGTAACAATAAATAGACTGGTATTTGAATCACTTGATTGGTATCCTTCTAAAACAGTACCAGCTGTCTCATAAAATCTGTGAAACTTCCCCCATAATTATTGCTTTTAATAGTATATTAGTTTACAAAACATAATATTCAACATGGGGAACTGGCATAAAATCTTTTTAAAATATGTATGCATTAACTTATGGATAGATACATAGCTGAAATGATAAACCAAAGCTAGCAAAATGTTAGTAATTAGTGAAATGTGAGTAAACAATTTATGAAAGTTACAAAATTCAGAAGTGCTTAGTATGCTGTTACATCTATTGCTCTGTGTGTAATGTACTTTGGTTATACAGACTTAATTTCATTTAATGTAGCAATTCTCTTAATCAGTCTTTGATGTAAGTTTATCCTAAGAAAATGGATTAATGTAATGATAACCTGAATGTCTTTTGAATGTACAAACATATACCTTTCAGAACTCAGCCATGGAATTTGAAATTTAACTTCTCTCTCTCTTTCTGACAGTTTCCAGCCTTATGAATTTCATTGTTATAGTTCTCTTCTTATGTGGACCGGTGGGTGAGGCCACATTAAAGAATCTCAACAAAGGTATTAGTAAGACAAGAAAAAAAGAACTTTCAGCAAATCACCCCAGTAAAGGGTTCTGCTGGACCCGGAGAAGAGGCATCAAGATAAGGCCACTGCAGCCCGTTCTAGGGTGTGAAGCTGAGCTGAAGAGTGGTGATCTGAGTGCAGAAGTGAGTCAGATGCAGAAGATTAAATATGTTAAATATCGCATGGTTTTTATGATTTGGGAAACTCAGAATATAGGCATTCTACAGAGCCAGATGGGTGTGACAGTGGGAGTTATGAGGGACCTGGGAGGCTGTGGGAGAGCCAAGAATGGAAAGCGGAAGGGACTGTAAAGCTGACGTGATATATGTGTGCGCAAAATATTCCAGTTCGTTGTAAACAGTACATACCACATACATATACTAATAAAAATGATGAGGAAAACAATAATGTGTGAAAAAAAACAAATCCCAAGTGACGGCATTAGTGTACCATCTAAATTTTTGATGAATAAAAAGAAAATGTTCTGCTTTATTTTAAAGTTTAGGAAGCAGTGTTTTTACTACTAGACCTGGGGACTGCCACCAGAAGCTGTTCTTACCTGACTATACACTTAGGAATTATCTCTTGAAAAGTCTGCAGCACAGAAGAAAGGAAATGCAGATGTCCGTGGTAAGCAGAGAGAGCACAGCAGCAGCACTCTGGGCACCCCTGGGTCTGCGGGGTCGGCACCACGCCAGGTCAAGGCCGAGGCCACAGCTGTGCTCATCAGGGACAGCCGAGGCCACAGCTGTGCTCACCAGGGACAGCGTGGGTCAGGAGCAGGGAAGGAGCTGCTTAATCATTTCTAGGTCATCTTTAAATACTAGGTATTTGCTATATGCCTTAACAAAACCAATAAAAATGCAAATTATTAAGGAAGTAGGATAGAGCCTGATCAAAATAAGATTGTTTTCCTCTCACTTATATCAAGTACGGGTGTCGGACCGTAACTAAACTGCTTCTACTGACCAGACAGCAACTCTGTGAGCCCCGTGGGGGGTGCTACGCCTCTACGTCTAGGGCTAGGGTCTAAGTCAGTAGGGTGCTTGCCTTGTTGTGCCTGGGTTGAAGCCACAGATGGCAAAAACTAAGAATCATAAAACAAAAAAACACTAACAGCAAATGAGTAAGAAACAAACGCTCTCAAGTCCACAGGACACAAGCTGTCCTCTCACAGGCCTGTTCAGTTGGGCTTCTTGAAGTGTTCAAGCTGACAGGCAGCCCGAGCACGTGATGGGCTGCTGGCTGTTCACCTCACAGCCCTGCCTGGAGCGGGTGGGAACAGAGGGGAACCCCATGATGTGCAAGTTTCAGCCAGCAGAGGGGCTCCCGGCACACCACTCCCCCAGGGGGTGAAATGAAGGTGAAACCCAGCCCAGCGGAGTGGCCCTGGCTCCCCAGGCTCTTGCCAGGCCAAGGAGGGCAGGCGTCCGGGGTGCAGGAGTGCCTAGCGGCCCCCTCCCCGCTTCCGTCCTCACAGCCTTCACCTGATATACAGAGATCGCCTCAATGCACGAAGGAGAAAAAGAGGCTGGCACATATGTAGACAGCAGCCCACTCGTTTTAGGCCCTTGTTTTTTGAGGGAGGGAGTGCTGTCTTGGGCCATGTAAAAATATATATACTATATCAACATACATGTCTAAGTACTAAAACTTCCCTTATTTTTCTGTTATAACATTTTAAAAATGAAGGTCCAGACAGGCCTGGTAGTACTTCGCTCTCTAGAAGGCTGAGGCAGGCGGATGGCAGGTTCAGTCTGTGCTGGGCAGCTTAGCAGCACAGTAAGACCCTTTGTCAAGATCAAAAATAAAATGGGCTAGGAATGTAGCCTGGTGTGAGGACCCTGCGCTGGATCCCCAGTACCATAAACAAGACAACAAACACTCAAAAAATTAAAAAAAAATCAAGGGGAAAAATTAAGTAAATGAAAGGGAGGCCACAGTTGGACATCCTGAGTTTTACAAGGTCAAAGTACCAGCTTTGTCTGTCTCTTGCACATGTGTATATCCCAGGGACACTTGGGACAGGGGTCCCTAACAGACACACTGTCTATCTGAAGCACGGGAGGGTCACACACAGACACGTAGGGTCAGGTCATGCTCTCTGTGCATCTCTGGACGGCGGAGGAATGATATTTTCGGGTCTGTATGAAGCTGCTGCTTTTATAACTGGAGGATACTGGAGTCAGACCAAGACCAAATACACTACTAGAATCATCACCTTCATTGACTTTCTCGGGCTGCCACCCCGTGGTCCATCCCAAGGAGAGAGTCACATCAGGGAAGAAGGAGGTCACGGTGTTGATGAACGGCTCGGCAGCCACGACTTGGCTACTCCCATTTGGTCCGGGGAGAATGTCAGCGTTGATCCACACAGGCCGCGCCAGGTGGGTCCTCACAGAGTCCAGGAGCAACAGGGACGGCTGCACAGCTGCCAGACTAAACGCAAAGACTAAGGTCAGCTAGACACAGTCCTGCACAGATGCGGCCTTGACCCCAACACTGACCCTCAACCCTGACACTCAACCCTAACCCTCAACCCTAACCCTCAACCCTAACCCTCAACCCTGACCCTCAACCCTAACCCTAACTCTGACCCTGACCCTGACCCTAATCTTAGCCCAGCCACGCTGCACGGCCACCCTACTGTCCTACAGAGTTCACTTGGACAGCTGTGGATGACAACACAAAAATCACACTGCTGCAATAAATCATTTCAATGAAACCGTAAGGGAAACAGTTCTTTGCTAACGCTCTGGAGTTGGCTAGAACACCAGATAAAAATTTTAAATCAACATATATTATTTATTATCTGTGTACTAATTAAAACAATGTCAAAACACACAAGAACTCCCTACATTTTGCTGAAACACCAGTGGGCTCGTTTCTGTAGGGTGTGTGGCTCCATGGTTGAAGGCCGCTGTCCCTGCCAGGCTGGTCCAGTTACCAACCATGCTATCTCCAGCTCAGTCCTCCACCCTGTCCCCCGGCAGTGGCCCACCTCTTAGTATTTTAAAAACAGTTTTATTTGACTGTATTTGTGATACACAAGTTACGCTGAACTTCACAAGCTGGTGCACATCCACACGGCATCAGCTGCCCATTGCCCCCATCCTCCCTTCCCGCCTTCCCGTCCTCTCCCCATTCCCACTCCCTGTCCCCAGATCCGCCTCCCTGCTTCCTTACCGTCTCTTCTGTTTGACTCTGTTACATATTTATACTTTGGTTTCTTGTATTAGAGAAGCCATGAGATATTTCATCTTCTGGGCCTGATTCACTTCACCCATTTCCCCTCCAACAACTCACATTTATTGTTCCTCTTGGCAGAGTAATGCTCCACTGTGTATACATACCATGTTGTCTTTACCCACTGATCTGCTGATGCACATTTTGGCAACTTCCGTGACTAGCTATTGTTAGTTGTGCTGCTATGAACATGGGTATGTATGTATCTCTGTTATACGTGACTTTTAGCTGTTTTGGAAAGGTCAGAAGAGGTACAGCTCGATCAAACGGACCATCCACTCTCAGTTGTTTGAGGAATCTGCATACTGCTTTCCATGGTGGTTGCACCAGGCTGCAGCCCCACCAGTATACACCTTTTCCCCTGCGCCCATCAGCATGTAACAAATGCCGTGTCCCTGCACCCTCGCCAGCACCTATCGCCTTCTGAGTTCTTGGTAAAAGCCACCCTTCCCATGGGGGTGGGGCAACATCTCAGCATTGTTTGATTTGCATTTCTCTAATGGCTAAGGATGTTGAATATCTTTTCATGTATTTGTTGGCTGTTTGTACTTCTTCTGAGAATTGTCTATTCCTTTCAATTGACCATTTTTTAAAGTGGGTCTTTTATTTTTGGGAGTCTTTTTTTTTTTTGGTTCTTTTTATATTCTAGATATGAGCCCCCTGTCTGAGGAGCAGGCGGCAAAATTTCTTTCAACTTTTTCCAGTTCTTTCTTCACTGCTGATTGTTGCCTTTGCTGTACATAAGCGTTTTCATTTGGTATAAACCCATTTGTTTATTCTTGGGGTTATTTCTTGTGCAGCAGGTATTCTATTGGGAAAGTCCTTGCCTACATCTATGTCTTTAAAAGTTCTACCTGCTTTGTCCTACAGCAGCTTCAGGGTTTCTGTTTCAATACTTAAGTCTTCGGCACACTCAGATGTGATTTTAGTACATGGAGAAAGGTGTGAGTCTAGTCTCACTCCTCTGCACGTGGATAACCAGTTCTCACTGTGCCATCTACTGAAAAGGGTATCCTTTAGCCAGAGTGTGGTTTTGCCCCTGTGCCAAAGATCAGATAGGTGAGGTGCTTGGGCTTGTCTCTGGATCCTGTTTTCCTCTGCTGGCCAACCTGTTTCTGTGCCAATACTATGTGTGTGTGTTTTTTTAATCACTGTTGCTTTGCAATATAACATGACATCCAAAATTGTGGTGCCACCTGATTTTGTCTTGCTGCTCAGGACTGCTCTGGCTATTCTGGTACCTTATGGTTCCATATGAACATCAGGATTGGATTGTTTTTACTAGTTCTGTGAAAAATGCTGTTGGTATTTTGATAGGAATTGCACTAAATCTTTGTATCATTTTTTAATATGGGTATTTTCACAATATTAGTTCTTCCTGTCTAGAAACAGGAGATGTCTTTCCATTTTTAATGTCTTCTTCAATTTCTTTTTTCAGAGTAATAATAGTGTTCATGGCAGAGATTCTTCACCTCCCTTGGTTAGCCTTATTCGCAGATATTTAACTTTGGGAGGCTACCAAAAATGGGATCATTTTTTCTCATCGCTTTCCCAGTAAACTCACTGTTAATTAGACGAATGCTATTTTTTGGTATTAACTTTGTATCCTGCAATTCAATTCTGAATTTGTTAATTAGTTCTAAGAGTCTTCTGGTGAAATTCTTGGGTCTATTATGGAAAGGATCATGTCATCTGCACATAAAGATAGTTCAGCTTCCTCCTTTCCAATACATATTCCCTTTAGTTCATGTTCTTGCCTGATGACTCGAGTTTCCAGCACTATGCTGAGTGAGAGTGGTGACAGTGGACAGCCTTATCATGTTCCTGACTTAAGAGGAAGGGTTTTATTTTTCTCTTAGCATTTCCGAGGATGAAAAAGTGCCTGATACATAATTAGCATTTTTATAGCTGTTTATTTACATTCATTCCCCTTGAAAGATATTATGAATTGCTCTTTTGTTTTCTTTCTTACCTTTCTTTCCTTTTTTCCCTTTCTTTGTTACTGGGGGTTGAACCCAGCACCTTTACACGGAGTTTTATTCCTCAGCCCTTTTTGAATTCTTTTTTTCTTTAATTTCAGACAGGCAGGTGCAACGTGACTCAGTTGCGCAGGCTAGGCCTGAACTTGCAATCCTCCTGCCTCAGCTCTTCAGGCTGCTGAGACCACAGCTGTGTACCACTACTTCCAGCTCCTCAAAATCTGCTGTTAGTGGCCTGGCGCTTTGCGGTAGATGCCAGCACTTAAGAATAAACAAGCGAATCTGTGAGGAGCTGGAAAACACACCAGGGCCAGATTCGAGGGCCGAGAAGGACCACATGGAATCCTGAATACAGGAAAGGCAGGGGTGTGAAACGTGCAGGCTCTGAGACCCAGTGCTGCCGTTGGTGGCACAGGGCAGGCGGACTGGCTCAAGGGTACTGAGGAGTGGCCACTGTCTCAGGCTGTAGAGCCGAACTGTCCTTATCGGTAAACCACTTAAACCTCTCCTGGTAGAGTAAGTCCTCGCTGGAAAAGCCCTGTGATCTTCCAGTAGCTCCAGCCTCTGTCCATCCACATCCCTCACATCCCCAATGACAGAGTAAGGCTGGGAGACCTCTGAATCCTGCTTGAAGTCACTCAATTTCAAATCTGATTCAGAGATGCGGCAGGGCAACACCAGTCCCGTATCTCAGTAGCAGCAACCCTCCTGGAGCGCTGCTGGGCTTTTCTGGTGTCACGAGACAGTCCTAGCGAGACCATTAGCCTTGCCGCATCAGCGTAATGGATTAGGCAGCACCTAGCAGATTAGTGAGGCACAGTCAGGGCATCCACATCAGCGTAATGGATTAGGCAGCACCTAGCAGATTAGTGAGGCACAGTCAGGGCATCCACATCAGCGTAATGGATTAGGCAGCACCTAGCAGATTAGTGAGGCACAGTCAGGGCATGACTGTGCAGGACTGACACGTGGACCGGCCAACGGAGGGAAGAAGACCTGCCCCCCATACGGGCGGCACCGACCAACAGGCTTGCAGCCTGGAGACAATGAACAGGCGAAGACGAGGGACGGCAAGGCAAAGCAGCAGCGTGCGCAGCTTGGAAGAGGCCCAGGCTGTGGCATCTCCTTCGGTCGCTGGTCTCCAGTTTCTTCAGCTTCCCAGCCAGGACCCGCTAAAGATCTCCCCGAGCCTGCAGGTCTCTCGCCTTGAGCGGTGCCGCATCCTGAGCCCCCTGGCTCTTCGTCATTCACGTTCTTGCTACTTGATCCTGTCTCTGCGGCGTGGAGGCAGCCACTTGGACGGTCCCGCCTCTGATCCCGCACACGACTACTGTGTGCTGTGTGGCCTGCGCTCTCGCCTGCCCACCTACCTAGTATATCTCCTGGCTTAACTATGCACATGTTTCCTATCGATTCTGCTCCCCCAGAGAACCCTGGCTAACGCACTGGGCTTTACCTACAGGTTTTACACTGCCAGATACTACCCTTGCTCCTGCAGTGGCCACAACAAGCAAAGGCTCAGGCTGCTCAGTATCAACGCCTCCAAAGCGGTGACGGACGGGCTGGCTGGTAGCTGAAGAACCCCACGTGATTCCATTTACAAACACAACCCGCGTGCAATCACATATGCACCAACTCCTTCGATAAAACTGTGACCTCTTTCTCTCCCAGACAACTTTATAGCAAAAGCAACATATAAAACTACTATTCTGTCCTCAAAATGGTCACTTATGATAAATTCCTTTATAGAAATTAACTTCAGCACCACAGGGCTTCTAAGAAGCCATTTTAACAAACAGCTGGGTGGGTCGTAAGTCTCAGAAACATCTGAGAATGCACAGTTCCCTTTCCAGTTGGGATGCGGTGGGAGAGCTGCGCAGGAACAGGGTGTGTGGTTGAGAATCCTTCCCCAAAGGCTGTGCCGCGGCACCCAGACCACGCTCACGCACGTGAACGCCTCGCCTGCGGGTGAATGAGTACCTCTTAAAATCCAGCTTGAGGCCCTTGCTGGTTCCCGCCACTGCGGCCAGCCACTCCTCCAGAGTGTTGTCGCTGTGCACTTCAGGGGGGTGGGCCATGACCGGCTGGCCGTGCTCCGACCCATCACTTGGAAGGATGACGTCTGCCTCGATCATGT
Source organism: Ctenodactylus gundi (assembly GCA_004027205.1). Classification (NCBI taxonomy): domain Eukaryota; kingdom Metazoa; phylum Chordata; class Mammalia; order Rodentia; family Ctenodactylidae; genus Ctenodactylus; species Ctenodactylus gundi. The sequence continues at coordinate 135,312 of PVKB01004392.1, read as the reverse complement.
GAGCAGCGCCTGCCCAGACACAAGAACGTCAGCCCCTGTGGTGACAGAAGGCGTCCGGCAGAGCCGCCTGGCCAGCGCCCTAGAGGAGGCTGAAAGGGAGGGAAGGCGCTGACCCTCTGAGCGTAGCAACTGTGACACGCCAGGCGCCCGGCGGGCCTCTAGGGTTTCCTTGTTTTTACAGATGAGCCAACAGATGCCACCAACCTAGCAATAAGTGACGCCCCAGGCTGCAGAGTTAAGCTGCTGGCGCATTTAGGAAACTCTCCCCGTGCCTGTCCAAGTGGGTATATCGAGGAGGGATTGGGACACATCTGCTAAAGTTAACTAGGAATACAGCATGGTATTTTTTATCTTCCCAACCTTCAAATTAGAAGCTCATATTTGGGAGTCGACAGGGAAAGGTCAGCTATCTGATTCACAGCTCGGCCCTGGCTTAGCAGCACACGTCCTTCCCTGAGACCTGGTGAGGTGCCCCACCGGGCACTCCGTGCCTGCGTGTGGCGCCGTGTGGACTCCCTCCAAAGATGGCCGTAACAATGCCTCCTGCACTGCGTACCTCTTTTCTGTTATGGTTTCAATTTGGAACAAGGCCCAAAAGACCCATGTATTTCGGTATTGTAGAATATCTATAGATTCCCTACAGAGCTAACAGGTAGGGCCTGGCCAGGAGGGTGGACACCTGGGGTTTGTTTGACCCATGGGAGACGGATCCCTGGGGCTTGACCTGGAAGGGTATATGCTAGCCTCGTTCTTCCTTGCTCAAACGCCTCCTGCCAACCATACCATGACCAGCTTTCTCCTGCCGGACCTCCACCATGGGCTTCCACCACTGCTGGCCACCCTGAGTGGGCTGAGACCCGCTAAACTGTGAGCTCAAATAACCCTTGTCCCTTTGGCTGCAGTTCCTGGGCAGCATGTTCCAGTAATGAGAAAGCAAGACGCTTCCCACCTCCGTCCTCTCCCCTGAACTGGGCTGGTCTGTCAGTTCGACCCACTGAAGAAGAGGAAATAAAACGGGTCTGGAGCCTTGAGCACCCTCAGCAGCTTCTGCCTTCCTCCTCCCGAAACTCAGCTACCAGGTAAAGATGGGCAGGAGGCTACTGACACGGAGGGAGGCACCTGGGGAGAGAAAGGAAGACTCCTCCCAGCACACACGGCAGAGGGCTCTGCCTGAACTCTTAGCCCCAGGTGAGCGCCAGCTGACTGCAGCTACACGAGGGCCGCAGCCTGCACCCCATGCACAGCGGGACTGGCCATCTGACCCGTGGGATTAGGAGGAGCAACAACATATTGTCTTCAATCACAGGGTTCTGGGGAGCCTATTACACCGTACAGCTGTGGCACAAGTGTGGGGACCTGGACAAGGATGGCAAGGCAGGGAGAGGCTGTCTGTGGGAGCAGGAAGAGCGGTGTGGAAAGGCTTGCCTGAAGCCTGAGAACTGACGGACCTATTTTATGTAGGAGTTAAACTCTGGCAATGCCACTGTTTCCTGCAGCACCTGGTAGAAGGCGTCAAGGACACCTAAGTAACCGGGACCTGCGGAGGGGATTTCCGTGACAGTGCCCGAAGTGCTGACCAGTTTCTCTTAACTGCCAGGGACACAGAATAAAGAGACTAAGGTAAAAGGCCAGAGCTGCCCAGGCTCTGAGGAGCACATGAGGGACCTTCCCAGCCTGGGCCCCAACACCTTTACACTGGCAATTCAACTGCAGCATGAGTTCTGGGAGGACAATATTGGAGTCACAGTATCCCACTAAAACACAGCTTCCACATGAGTATCAACACTCCAATGTAAGACCACAGAGGGATGGTGCCTCATGTGCCCCGGCACACACCAAGGGGAATTCTACAATATGAAGGACACAGTCCACAGTGTCCTAGCAGGCCGATCCAGGCAGAGAGGAGACCACCTCAAAAGAAAATGCCTACAATCCCAGCAGCGTGAGGCAGAAACACTCCAAGTCGGAGCCACGGCCTGGGAGACTTACAACTCCTCAAGACCTTGTCTCAAAATAAAACAGTAAAAAAGGGCCGAGGGTGTAATTCAGCGCAAAAGACCTAGCTCAAACCCACCGCCCATGATAAAAATAATGTAAAATCTGGGCATGTGCCTTTTGGTAACAGGACTGTTTCCTAATTTGATCTATAATAAAGCCTACTGCATCTTTTATGGAGACAGATACTCCCGGTTAAAAAAGAGCAGAAACAGTTAAAAATAAAGGAGGCCCGTGGACTTCCAAACTTCTCCCACAGGAAGTGGTGTGTGCAAACCCTGAGCTGCAGCAGGAGCCATGCCCAGGCAGCACACGGAGGTCTGTAACGCCTGCAGGGAAGGAGGCCCACGAGCCACAGCAAGAGGCCAGTTGCACAGCCTGGGTGGCCGCTGATGTACAGTGACAGGGGTCGGTGGAGCTGGGGCTGAAACCACGGCTGGTAGGTGCCACAGAGCCAGGCCGAGAGCGCCGTGGGGCAGCGAGGCGAGCCTGCCGAGCCAATCTACCATCGTCTGTCCCCGTGCTTGGAAAACAGCCCCGTGCAGGCCAAGTTCCAGTACAAGCAAATCCCCAGAGGGCCGCTGCCCACCGCCCGGTGACAGGGACAGAGGGCAGTGCATCTGACAGACTGCCGCCAGGTCAACCCAGAAAATTAAACACGAGTTGCCTGGGTTCCATAAAAAGATGCTGACTTAAAGGACCCAGAGCGCGAGCAGCCACTGTCCACTCACTCGCCAGTGCCTCCTCCAGCTGGGCCTTGCGGTTGGCAGCGTGGTACCAGGTGACTGCAGCACCATCTGATGTAGAAATCTGGCCATTCCGCAGAAAATATTCCAGAATATTTTCACTCCATGACCCTAAGAGAACAGAACTGACGTGAAAAAGAGAATTTTCTTTATAAGGTAAAATTTTTAAATAAAACTTTATCATGAACGTTTAAGGTATACAACACAAAGTTATGGGAAACATATCGGTAGAAAAAGGTTACTTTCATGAGAAACAATCACATATCAACTAATACAGGAACCAAATTTCAAAGTTTTTGTGGCAAGGAAAGCTACAACCTATCATTTAGCACAAATTCCACAGACAGTAGAGTTTTGTTGCCCCTCGTCCTTACGGGCGTCAGGGCCCGTCTCCAGCTGTGCTGGCCTTCCCTGACCACTGCGCACCCACTGGCCCCCATCCCCTCACCCTGCCCCGGGCTCACTGCTGCGTTCTCTATGTTGGTATATATATTTGACTTTTTTATATTCCAAATATAGGTGAGGTTGTGCCATAGTTTTCTTTCTGTGTCTGGCTTATTTCTCTTAGCATAGTAATATCTTTAAGGGTGGGGGACACCCACTCGGGCCCCCTCCTGGCTTCTCGGCCAGGAGTTTTCTGTTTTTTATTTGTTTTTTCTTTTTCTAACATAGACCTGCTTGAGTTTCCATTTGCCAGGGCTTTTATTTACTTTTTTGAATACTTCAATAAACTGATGCTTGCATTAAAAAAATAATGTCTCCAAGGTTCATCCACAGTGAAGGTAAGATATTTTATAGAGCTGAGTAATATGTGTATGTGTGTGTGTGTGTGTGTGTGTGTGTTGGGGGCAGGCAGGTACACACCACACACCCTTCGTCCACTTGACTATCTGTCAACGGACCTCTAGGGTGTCCCCACACCTTGGCTCTGTGAACGTTCATAAAGTTAATGCCAAGATGGTGATCTCCTTTAGCCATAGGCCTGAAGAGCAACTGCTAGGTTGAGGGAACAGTTAATTATACTGGGAAATATATAATATTTTTTAAAAAAAGAGTGCATAGGGTGTGGCAGGTCTATGTTTTAAAAAGTTATATATTACGTATCATATAATGTAATAGTAAGTCAGAAGCATGAAGTGTAAGAACACAAAACTCGCAAGCAGCGGCATCTGGAAACAGGAAATTTCACATGATGCTCTCTAACAATCCTGGCCCCATAAAGAGAAGATTCACATAAGGCTGAAGCTATCGTGTTTAAACTCCCGCGTTTCCCGCGATGTTTCTCCGCCTGCAGCCCCACCCACGTCTCCAGTCAGGACTCGAATTCAAGCCGCTGCACCCTCGCCCTCATGCTGAGTCCCTGCAAGATTTCCCGGTGTGACCCACATTAGCCACCCCAGGCTTACCCACCACGTGCGAGGGGAAGTCATTCTCACATCGGCCAACTTGTCTTTTTTTTAAGATAAGGTCTCATTCTGCAGCCCAGGCTGGCCTCAGACTCACAGAAATCCTCCTGCCTCAGCCTCCTACGTGCTGGGATTTCAGGTGCGCACCACCACACCTGGCTCATTTTTATGTGGTGCTGGGGCCTTGCACACGCAGGCCGTGCTGCCGACCTGAGCTGTGTCCCGTCTCCAGAGCTCTGTCTTAACCAAGATCGAGAGACGTGAGTTCACAGAGACTGTGGTTAAATAGTAGCAAAAAGACCGAATCCAGACCAGCTCTGTACTATGCCATACCTGAATATAACAATTTTTAAAAGAATTTTTAAAAATGAACAGAAGATATCAATTACTGTAAGCTCCCAGATTCTCGTTCACTCACTTAACATCTACGAAGTGCTTCCTACGCGGCGCACACTTGCTTGGGTAAGATGCTGTCCCCTGTTAGCTGCCCACTAACTCCACCTAACAAGAGCTGAACGCTTTAAAAACTGAGAAGCTACCCCTGATCAGAGGGTGGCGGGGCCCACGGGGCAGCTCTGACTGGCACGCGGGGGACTCAGCGCCCTCGAAGAGGGTTGGCTGGAGAATCCACTGGCCCTGGGCAGACCCCTACAAACCACACACGGCCCTAGTTAGCATGTCCAGGACAATCAGGAACCTTTCACACATAGATGGCAGTACACAACAGTCATTTTTAAAATATTTACGTGGACATTCTGGAAGTCACGTGGATTACTGGCTGTAACAACTGTCCAGTGATAGGTAAAAAACTAAATCGAGACAGAACACAGGGCAGAGGCACCCGGGATTAGTCCGTTTTCCTGCCGCCCCTGCAACTCAGGAGAAACACAAGCCGGCGGGCGGCTGCGGCGATCCCCGCCCCAGTGCAGGAACACCAGCGCGGGCAGGGGCGCCCAGCGCTTAGCTCCCGCGGCCGAAGTCGGCCCGGCAGCAGCACCAGCCAGGCGGCCACCCTCCGAAGCTGCCCCTGGGTCACCGGGCTCCGAACACCCTTCTCATTCTTGCTGCCTTCTGCTGCTATTCTAGGCGTCTTTCATGTCCCTATGGATACGACAAAAAATACGGCGCGAGCTGCTCCCAAGCGCCACCGGGCAGAAGGCGCCCGCCCGCTCCAGGCACAGCACCGTGAGGCTCCTGGCTCCTCCCCGAAGTCACAGGGACCATGAGAGGGCAGCGCTGCCAGTGGACTCAGGACAGGGACGCAGCCATGACAGCCCAAGTGAAAACACTCAACAAGGACAACTTCCAGAGCTCGAATGACGGGCAGTGTCCCAACTCAGGGGAGGATTCCGAAGGGAATTCATGGCAATGTGTCATTTACTACAATTTTTTTTTCCTGTTTGAACAATTTTTTCAATCATAACTTGCACGTAGAGTGTTAAAAATTCAAACTCACGGAACTACAGAGTGAGTGGCTGGGTGACTAGGGCCTTGGGACAGGGAGAGAATAATTACTGCAGTACTGTTTGTAATAGATTCACTAAATTATTGTTTGTTTCTACAATGAAACATTACACAGTCCTTAAAAAGAATAAGGTACTTCTGCATGTACTGGTATACTCTCCAAGATGTATTATGGGAAAAAAAAATCAAAGAGGGAGAGCAACAGTGGTATTGCAGAAGGAAAAAAAATCACAGCCCCTTCTAATCTCTGGAACCTGCTAACATATTACTTAGCCAAGTGGGAACTCAGGTTGCAGCTGGATTTAAGGTTTCTAACCAGATAACGTTGGGGGGACTTCCTCTGGATTATCTGGGTGTGCCAAGTTTAATCCCGGGGTCCTTACATGTGAGAGAGACAGGAGAGGCCGCCAGCCATTTCTGACTCTGAAAGTGCAGGTGGAGACCGTTACCCCAGGAACACAGCGACCCCGAGAGGCCACCAGAGGCCAGGGTGCTGACTCAGGAGTCCCAGGAGCCAGGAGGCGCAGCAGACCTCAGATTTCAGCCCAAAGAGACCCGTTTCTGATCGTGGCTTTCAGCACTAGAACATACATTTATGTTGTGCCAAACTGCTAGAAACAAATGATATAAAAGTCTGCAACCATGGAAACGGAAGTAAAAGATACACAGTACAGGCGGCAGTACGTACACTGTTTCTAAACGCCTCCGGGGGGAGTCTGCGGAGACCAGCCGAGGGCAGGGGGGACCTTTCCCTACAAATCCCACGTGCCTTTCCGAACTTTCTATGTTAAGATTACACTGGTTTTTAAAATTCATGTTTTTGTATGACAAGAGAGGTCAACCATTAAAAATGACGTTTCTTAAGAGCTTTTGTGATTTAGGGGTCTTATGGGAAGATGGAGGATGAAACATTTATATTTACGACAATCTTAACTTTCCTGAGAAGCCAGAATGCCAGCCAGATTGGGTGGTACAGACCTGTAATCCCAGCACTTGGGAGACTGCACGTTCGAGCCTAGGCTGGGCGTTTAGGGAGCCTCTTTCTTGGGGGGAGGAGGAGGGGGTGGGGCTGGGGATACACTTGACTCTGAAAGTCCTGGGCTGGCTAGATCCCCAGCACTACAAGGAAAAAAGGTCAGAACTGTTAGAAAATAACAAAAACTTACGAGTGATGCTCTAAGTACTGGCATCACGAAGGTTCCCCCCCCCTTTCTCTCTTCCATACAAACGTCCTATACCGAGCACGTGTTACTGCAGCCACGCAAACACCCAAGAAGCTGCCCAACGTGAGGACGCACGCCCCTGGGGAAGATGGCTGCACCCCCCGGGCAGAGAACAGGCTCCCAGGGTTTAAAACGGCGCGAATTCCAGGTCGAACCTCGGAGAGCCGCCGGCTCGGTGGCGCAGGTCCGCAATCCCAGCACTCGGGGGGCTGTGGCGGGGGACCGCAAGCTCGAGTGTGGACGCTGGGCGGCGGGAACCCGCTGGGGCGGGCCTGGACACGGCCACACGCGCGCGCGCACAAAGACGCAGCGGGGTCGCCCGAGTGCCCGGCTGCCCCAGGCTGCGCTCGCCCGCCTTGCCAGTCCGCCCGCGCCCCGCGAGTGCCCAGCGCGCTGCGGTCCCGGATTAGCCAGGCGGCGCGCCTTCCCGCTCCCTCCCGGTCCCAGCGGGTGGCAGCCCCGCGCTCGGCCGAGGGTGGCCGGCCGCCCCGCGGGCCCCGCGGGACGCATCCGCGGGGCGGGCCGCGAAGGCCAGCACCGCACGGGGCTTACCCGGGCGCCCCGCGGGCGCTGTCATGGCGACGGACGCCGCCGTCACGCAGGCGTCCGGAGGTTCCGCCCCTCCAACACACATCCACTCCCCGCCCGCGGGTGTCGGGCGGCGAGACACCTGACGCCACGCAAGCCCGGCTGCCAACCCGGAACCAGAGGGAGCTGGGCGCGCGCGGGAGGCCGGACCGGAAGGGGCGGGGCGCGGCGCGCGCGTGCGGGTACGCGTGCGCAGTGCTCGTGGGGCGGGCTGCGCGCGGCCGGGCCGCCGGGGCGCTGCTTTAGGAAACGGGCGGCGTCCGGCGTGGGCTGAGTTTGGAGTTGGGTGCGTGCGTGTGGATAAGCTTCGTTTTCGGTGCTGCGGCTGGAAACCCGAGCCCTGGTGCTGCGCTCCGTCCCCAGCCCGTTTTGTTTTTTCGCCGAGCTGCCCGGGTTGGGCTCTCGACTCGCGATTCTCATGCCGCGGCCTGCCGGCGTGCTGGGTTCACGAGGCGTGCCGCGCCACGCCCACGGCCCGCGGAGTCGCCGCTGCTGCCCCGCGCGGAGCGCCCCTGCCGCCGTCGAGCCGATCAGGAGCCACGCGGGCGGAAGGACGGAGTTCGGGCCGACCTGGACGCCGGCGGACCGGAGCCAGCCGCTCGGAAGCCCGGCGGGGAAGCTCACCCCGCGCAGCCGCGTCCGCGGGCGCGGGCAGACGGAGCGCGACGCGTCCTGGGCGGGCCCGGCGACCCTTGTCAAGTGAGGGTGACCGTGAAACCGCCGCCGCACGGCGCCCAGGCGGCCCCGCTCTCCCGAGCCCGCAGGACTAAAGTATTTTTAAAAATCTTTTTGGACTTGAGTTGTAAGCTTTTCCGTCTGCTCAGTCAGGACGTCGGGGCCCCTGGGTGTTCCCTAGCTCAGATTTCTAAGTTTCAGAAAACAAGTGTTAGTGACTTTGCCCATGGGAGTTCTTCTGTTCTTCAATTTAATAATTTAAATTCAGAGTAAACGTAAACGCTGGAGACGTACATTGATGTGCACCGTGGCGACAGTCCGCCGCTGCAGTGGGCCGCCGGCTCAAGCGGCGCAGCCCAGGACGGCGGCGGTCCGTCCCGCAGGCACCGGGCACCGGGCAGCGCAGGGCGAGCGCAGCCCGGGGGAGCCGGGGACTCGTGCGACCCCGGCGCATCCTTGCGCGCGCGTGTGCCCAGACGCTGGGCGGGCTGTGCGAGTGGAGTTGCACAATAAAGACTGTGTGTGTCGGGCCAACTTCGTATGTTCAAGGTCCATCCACATTTTGGCCTCTGTACTGTGTCTGGCGGAGTGAAGCCCACTGGAGGAAAGAGACGTTCGTGCGTCGTGGTGGCTTGTGCCCGACGGCAACCCTGAGTAGGGCTAGAACCCTGATGCACAGGCTGCTTTCCTCGGGGCTCTGCCTGTGCTGGGTGGGCTTCTCAGTGGCGCCACTGCCCTCCGAGCCGCCCACTGGCTTGCAAGTGTCGCGGCTCTGCGCCTTCATAGGTAACCCCAGGAGACTGGTTCCCCGGGACTCGGGCGCCGCGGCCGCCGCGGCCCGCTGTGCGCTCTGTGGGGCGAGCAGGCATGGTGCCTAGCCTCCCCAAGACACGTCACTGCGCAGCGCCGCCTGGTGACGCGGAACCGCGGTGCCCAGCGCTGTCGCGCAGGATCGGCGTTTCCCTGTGCGGGAGCCGCATTCTCACGACGAATGTATGCACGCCCTCTTTCTACACTTCGGTAGCAGCCGGTGGCTGCTACGGCGCGGACGTGGGCGTCCTCCAAAAGCCTCGTGTTTGGGTGCCGTGGGCTGTGCGACCAGGCGTTACTGGGAGGTAGGGCCTGGCCGGAAGGGGCAGACGCGTGGCCTGCCGAGGTTTCGGGAGGCCCGGGGCACAGCGTTCGGGTGTACTGTGGACTCGCGGGCCAGAAGGTGAGGGAGGGGGCAGCTAGCAGCCCCACGCGACGAAAGGAAGAGACGTTGCAGCGCCTTCCTGTAGGAGGAGGCGGTGGGCCTTTACAGGCAGTCGGGGATACAGAGTCCCCCAGAAACGGAGAATGTACTGGAAGGCAGGTGGCTGTAACTCAACAGCCTGTAGCTGACCACTTCCTACGCTTAGTTAGAGACGGAAGGCCTTTTAGGGGAGGTAGTGGCGGGTAGGCTGCAGCAGCCGGCTTGAGGGTGGAGCACAGCGCCTCACCAGCTGCGCAGCAACCCCTAGGCAGTGAGCCACCGCGTTTCTCGGTCCCCCTTACGTATGGCAGAAGCCCTGCTTGGGTAACCCACGTTTCCGGGCCCCTCTGACTGGCAGAAGCTTTACCCTGTCTTTCCCCTTCTCTGAGTTTCCCAGTAAAGCCCTTTTCTGCACAACCTGCCTCCTGTCGTCGCAGCTTACTGTGGACGCCTGTGGAGACACGAGCTCGCCTGGAGGCGTGTCAGAATCGGCACGCATGGCCTAACCCAGGCTCTAAGCACTGCTTGCGCCGGATTCACCGGCCTCTGCTGTGGGATCTTCGCTGTCGCCCACTGCGCGAGACCTGAAACTGAGCTACGTCTTTCCCCCCTTAAGCTGTGGATGTCAGGTACCTTGTCACAGCAGTGAGAAGATAACGAAGGCTCTAGCGGATATGACCGTAGCACTTCACTGGCTGGACTGCCCTGCCCCGTAACACTGCACGTACCTCGGACAGTCAGCTAGTACCTCAACTACAACAGCACCGAAAAATTCAAGACTTTCAAAATAACAAAAAATGAGCAATGGATATGGACAATTTTCAGAAGTACAAATGTCCAAAAAAGTATACGAGGCGTTGGACATCTTTAGTCATTACAGAAATGGCAAGAATCCATCTTACTCCAGTAATAATGGCAATTAGCAAGAGCTCAAAAAACAAATGCTGGCAAGGTTGTGAACGTGGTACGAACCCTCTACACTGGTTGTGGGACTGTAAACGGAAGCAGCCGCTATGGAATTCGGCGTGGAGATTCCTCAGAGACCCGAGACAAGAAATGCCATTTGGACCAGATACACCTCTGCGGCATCCTTCCAAGAGCTAAAGACAGGTACTACCACGTCCTGTCCATACCGAGGCATGCAGCAGCGCAGCGCGTGTCAGCCGACTCTCGGAAGCAGCTCATAGCAGCAGGGGCACACCTGCACAAGGGCCGACCACTCTGCCACGAAGACAAACCGGAGTTACTGGTAGGCAAACGGAAGCGCTGGAGACCAGTATGCGTGGTAAAATGCTTCAGAAACACGCGGTTACCTGTGTCGTGCGTTCTCCAGTATGAGAAAACGAAGGATGAACAAGAACAAGACGAAGGAGACATGGTGGGACGTGAGCTGCTTTGCAGAGGGGAAGGGGTCGGGGAATGGGAGGACCAGAGGGGAAAGGGGCGGAAAACGAGTGCAACAGGGGTGCGCCTCTCCAAGCGGAATGCCAGGATCAGGCATCACCGACCCTGCTAATGAGGAAGAGGATGAACACGCCCCCCCCCCCCCCCCCCCCCCCCCCCCCCCCCCCGCCCCGTGTGCGGTTTCTAAGGTTCGTCATTTCTGCGTTTTCTCTGGAGAGACGTCTGCTCCAGGCCTGCGCTCATCGCAGCTGGATCCTGTTCACTGCTGGCTTTCTGTGAGTGAGCACAGCGCAGGCCACCCGAGAGCCTTTCTCCCACTGGGCAGGTAGTCCTTCCGGCAGGCACTGTTGCAGTACAAAGTTTGGTAACTTACTGGTCACTACATTAGCTCAGTATCTTCATAATTTTTGTGAGACAGGTCTTTGTAGTCCAGGCTGGCCTCGAACTCAGCAGTCTCTCCTGCCTCCGCCTCCCAAGTGCTGGGATGACAGGTGTGAGCTGCCACACCCAGCTTTCTTATATGGTGCTGGGGAAATGGACCCAGGGCCTTGGGCACGGTAGGCAGGTGCTTGAACCACTCAGCCATGCCCCAGACGCATTTTCATAGGTTTTTACTAAACAGGCATCTCTCATATATATATATATATGACAAACCCATTCGATTTCTGCAAGTTCTCAGCCCTTCTGGGGAGGGGGATCCTGGGGACACAGACAAGGGCCGCCCACACACTGACTAGGCGCTCCACTACTCAGCTACAGACCCAGCCTTCCTATCATCAGACAGTATCTCATGAACCTGCCTAGGCTGATTCAAGTTCGCGTTTTCTCCTGCCTCAGCCTCCTGAGTAGCTGGGATTAAAGCCATACTCAGCTACTCTTCCTTGAAAGTATCTTCCCTCCCACCTTCCTTCTTTTGGGACTCCTAAGATGTGAACGTTAGACATCTGGACATCATCCCCCAGATCTCCAACACCTAACTTTAAAAGCCCCTTTTTCCTCTTTCCTCTGCAGATGGAACACTGACTGTGTGATCGCCGAGGCCTTTCCTCGGTCGTCTCTGTTCTGCTGCTGAGACCTCCCCGTGAGTTCTGTTACTGTATTTTCAGTTCAGATTTCTCCATTTGTTTCCTTTATAACCTCTGTGCTGAGGACCTTGGGGTTCCATTCTTTCCAGTAGTGTTGATCTTTGCATAGTGGAGTAGGACTGAAACAACTGGTTTAAAATCTTTTTCTAGTAATTGCACATTCAGGTAACTTGAAAATGGACTTTTGTTTACTGTCTATTCCCTTGAGCACTGCTTGGGTTTTCTGAATTCTTTGTATGCCAAGTAATTCGGACTAGTTCTTGGATATTTTTAACATTCTAAGAGAGTCTCTTTCCTACTTGAATTTTTTCTTCCAAGTAAATTTTATTCCAAAAATACTTTTATGTAACGTAGATGGATTATGGATTCAGTAACATGTCACAAACACGGCCCAGGGGACCAACGACCATCTGCATCAACTTTGGCCCCTTTTTCCTTCCCTCTTACCCTTGCCCTGTGCTACCTCTCCTCTCATCTCTCCCCACTCTCAGATTCATCCCTTTCCTAGGAATCCATCACCCCTCTTCCTACCCTGTCTCGTTGGGGCCTTTTAGTGGTTATTTTTGTGAATTTCTGTCTCGGTTACTTTTTTCGTTACTGTACTCAATACCCGACACGCACAGATTTAGGAAAGGAAAGGTTTATTTTAGCTCACAGTTTCAGATGGTCACAGTCCATTCAGGGGCGACTGGCAGCAACTGAAGTCCACGGCAGAGACGGGTGGAGGCAGCTTCTCAGGGCGTCACCAACAGGTAGGCATGTGAGACTAATTGAGACTAGTCCAAGTCCCAGTCTTAGTCTCTCCTGCATCTGGGTATCGAAGGTGTGGCCACTACACACCCTTAGTCTTAACTCACACGCCCCTAATGCCAACAAATGCAATCCACCAACATTACATGGCTCCATAGACAATCCATAACATTAAAATACATGAGGCTTTTGGGGGACCCCCCAGATCCTAACCACAACAATTTCCTAAGAGGGACACCTGTCAATCATCAGTCTTTTGTAACTAGTCCATTTCCCTGAGCACTAATGACTCAAGGTGACTATTCTCTTTCTAATGCTTCATCTGTCTTTCTTTACGGCTGCGTAATATCCCATGTGTATAGGCACCACGTCTCCTTTGCCCATTCCTCTCCAGATGGGCAGCCTATGTGAATCTTCAGAAGAATGTCTTTTGCTCTGTCTGTTTGGTCACAGTTCAGACTACGCCAGGATGGATATGCCCACCGTCTACTGGGCTCCCGGCGGCAGCCTATTCCTCCCTGACACAACCATCCTGCCAGATTCGTTCCCAAACACCTAGCCAGGGTTCATCCGATTATCTATTTCGCACATATATATTTAGCTACAAGAACGAACTATTTTATTTTTCAACCAATGGAACCTAATAAAATGTTGTACATATGGCACCCGTGCACACCCATGAGCACACACACATGCACACACACATTCTGTTAGCATGAACCAAATGGGCTATATTTTACTTCAGATTTCAAAATTCAGAGAGAGGAGAAAAGCAGAGAGAGAACGAGTGAGCTGTATTATAAGGCGCAAAGCTGAACACAGACCACTGGCGACTGAATACAAAGAGCCATTCTATTTCTTCACTTTTTAAAAACTAAAATTTTAAGTAACTACCAATGTGGCGAACATGGCAAAATAGGGAACGACAAGTGCAATCAGAAATGTGCATCTACTTCACTCTGGGAGGTTAAGGCAGGAAGACTGCAAGTTTAAGCCCAGCCTGGGCACCTTGGTGAGAGAGTATTAAAAAATTAACCAAAAAAAGGTAGCACAGTGCAAAGGTAAAGACCCTGAGCTTGATCCCCAGCAATGAAAGGAAGGAAGAAAGAAGAAAGGAAAGAAGGGGGAAGACATAGAAACACACATCTGCTTTCAAACGTGTCTGCTAACTGTGGAAGAGCCTTCTACTATTTGGTGGTTTTAAGGTATGTTCACGATTCACCAATCATGCAGTTACACTACAAAATGAGTTTATATTACATTCTAAAAGAAATACACAAAGAAAACAAACTGTGTTTGATAGCTGCTGTCTTCCTCTTAAACCAAGTTAATAATTTTCACAAGTTATATGGTATCATTTTATTTAGTAACTATAACATTTTACATTGTTTATGAAGTAGCAATTTCCACAGACAGTTTCCCCCTGAGCTGTGTCTCTGCTTAGTCCTACAGAAGTTAACTCAGGACAGACCATGAGCCACAGGCCAAACTGGGGTACAGTTCCTGGTCTCCCCTTGCCCAAGGCTTCAGACTCTGAGTTACAGCCTTGATTGCACCTAAAAGTTAAGATGCTTCATAAATATTTTTCTTAAAACAGGGCTATTTAGTGTAGCTGCTTCTTCAGATATACAATGAGTGTTTCTGATATAAAAATTGCACATAAGAATAAAAAAGGCATCAGAATAATCATTAGATTTTTATATAACTTAAATGACAGGACTAATATATGCCCTTTTTTCCTGTTTGAAGTAAAAAGTAAAGCTCTGTAACAGTCTCAAATACACAGAATTTAACTAATGTTAACTATCCTGTTATAAAAATAACTACCACATGGAGAATTTCAAGTATGCCAAAGTAACCAGTTCATTACAATGTATGCTTATCACACTGGCGTCACTGAAGTGCACAGCCTTGCCAAGGGACACTAAGGGTCAGCGGTGGAGTGAAAACCTGCTGTAGGCTCTCTTATTGCTACATAATGACTGCCTGGAGGGTCACTGGGCCCACCGTCAATCACGCTCGCAAACTGTAGATAGGGTGGTACACTTCGGAAGGAAAGGAAGAAAAATAATGCACTGTGATACAAAAATATTACCTATTTATAAATTATTAAAGATTTATAAAACATTCTGAATCACATGTTGCTATAAAATAATTATAGAAGCACAAAATCCTGAAGCACCCACGATTATCTTAAGAATACCTATTTAATCATGAAAAACAACATGTATTTGTATGATCATTTGAGAGAAAAAAGGCAAAATTCTGACTTTAATCCAATCAGAGTATCTCTAACCATGGAGGCAGGTCTCCACTCCAACTAGACAAACAACTTACTACTTTGTTCAGAGAATTTTAAGACTAAGATCTCAGAATTGGTCTGTGCCCCTGAAATACATTTCAGATTTTAGAAACCAGTACTCCAGCGGGCACACACAGAGAGCAGGTGTCTCCTTCACATGATCACGTCTGCAAAGAGCCTTCATTAAAACCGTTCTTGGCATAAGGAGGTATAGGTCGGTGCAAGACTTTGGCTCAGCATGTAAATGACACAGCAAATGTTATCGATTTCTTAAAGGTAGAGGAAATCCTCGTCTTTTTAGTGCATGTATTGTTATAAAGCTTCAAAAATGGTGGAGCCTCTCCATTTTCAGACATGTGAGTATTGTGATAATGATTTTTTAGAAGATCATTCCTGCCTGAGAAGTGAAGCTTGAATGTTTCTGACATTGAACATTTACTTTTTTAATGTTGATGGCTCTGCAGCTCCAGTGCCAGAGTTAGTTTTAACAGATCAGTTTGCACAGTGTCCTATGGTACATCCTTCCACTAAACAAGATTTTCTATAATGAAAAACACTAATTCTATTTCCACAGGAAGGCTGGGGTTGGAGGTGGCTCCATGGATCACGGGGATCAGCGCACTGTCGAGGTCGTTCAGGTAGCGTTGTGGCAGAAACTGCCCTTCAGATCCCGCCTGAAATTCAACCTGGAAAACAGAATCTTTATAAGGGACTCCTGGAAGGGTGACAGTCATGCTCAGCTCAGCAGATGACAGAAAGTAAAAATATTTTAAAATGCTCAGCTTAAGCATTTTAATATTCAGTGTATCGTTTATAAAAAACATTCTGCATCCTCCCAGAGTCCTCTAATCAGCTACTACAAAAATTACCATTGCTGCTCGTACAGATATCATAAATAATGTCACTACTTTATATTCTGGGTTTTCTTTCAGTGAACACAGAAACATGTAGAGAGTGAAGGATTTGGCTAATTAGCATCAGTGCTTAAATTAAAAACCCCATAATATTAAAAAAGTCTACCTGGAAATATTTCAAATTTACTATTGAAATTATAATTTAATACATATGACTAAAAATAAAACAATAGTGCTTATTCAAATACCTGATTATTAGGTATGTCCTTGAAAAGGGCGCTTTTAATAGTGTCATGAAAATAAAACTTCTTTCTAGTAATAAACAGAACACATCCTGGCTAGAAAAAAGCAAACCAGGACATGACGCATTTATGTATTCACTTACGATACTAAAGAAGAATCTGCTTCGCACAGCTACACTGGATGTTGGGGACAACTCAAAATTTAAAAAAGATAGCTGTTAACACGCAACAGCTCCTCACACGCAACAGCTCCTCACATGCAACAGCTCTTCACACTGTTAAGAGAACATCTCCTGCATGGGAGGGGGAAGCTCATGTGTAGAGTTGTGATAAGGATGTGGAAGAAAAAGCTCTCTTAAAATTTACTTTTGAAAATACAAACTGGCACAGTTTAGGATAATTTGGTAACACTTATCTGGTAATACCTATTTTGTCCTGGCAGTTCTATTAGAACTCGTACTGCTGTACTCACGCAAAAGCAACACACTGTCAAACTACGTTTCAACCAACATATACAACTACACATGAAGATCTAGTCAAGTAACGCATCTTATCACCCTTTTACTCAGGTGACTCTATGGAAAGCATCTGCACGCATACGTCTGCTCTCCAAGGCGTCACTCACAGAGGTGCATTAACTACAGCAGTGCACAGGAGGAGGGGCGCTGTACATGGACAGAAGCAGGGAGAACCCTCCACAGTGAGCATGCCTGAGCGCGTGCCAGGAAGGGAGGCTGGAGGAGAGGGCAGAGGTGGAGGCCGCGGTCTCGAGGCTGTGGTGGCACAGCTGGCCGCGAACCACTGCCCTGCAGCCTGCAGCCGGTGCCCACAGCCCACCTACAGACAGAGCACAAAGTACAAATCCTGCCCTCGGGAAAGGCTCGTCAACATGATCCTTTGATATACATGTTTTTGGACATTTTAAATTTTAAATTATGTCCATGTAGAATCTGGTCAGAAGAAGTAAATTATAAATCCACCTATTAGGAGGCCAGTTACAGGGCAGGGATCAGCATGCGACAGCCTGCAGCCAGATCTGGCCCTGTGGAGAAGAGATACTCCGCGTGTCTCTCGTGCCCACTCTCCCTGTATAAAGAAGCTAAACAGCTCCGAAACCTCAATTCTTCTGTCTGGCCTTAAAAAGAAGCTTGCTAGGGCTGGAAAAATGACTCAGTGGTTAAAGGGCTTACTTAGCAAGCACAAATCCCTGAGTTTGATTCACCAGCACCACATAAGCGGGGCGTGTTAGCACAGGCCGGTAATCCCAGCGCTTGGGAGGCTGAGGCAGGAGGATTGCTGAGTCCAAAACCAGCATGGGCTACAGAATGAGACCCTGTTTCAAAAAAGAAAAGAAAAATAATCTCCTGACCTCTGCTGAAGAGATTAACTGAACTAATATGTAAAGACTACAGCCCACACTGGATGCTCAACAGATCTTGGTACCCTTTTCCCTAAAGGTCACAGAAACAGCCGTTGGTTATTTTAATAAAGATATCATTCACTCCAAAAATATCCCCCAAACATGCCTTACCATGTCAGTGTCAATGGAAACTCGGAGTCCGATTCTATTCATCTTGTTGCTCTTCAGAGTGTTAAGGTGGCGGCCCAGGGCGCCACCCGCAGCCATGGCTATTTCTTTTGCAAACTGATAATGAGCTGGTAAAACAGATAAATCCTGGTTCTTGAGGAAGTAGAACACCTACAATACATTTCATTAGGAGACATGTCATCCTCAAGGCTAAAAGCAGCTTTCAGAATGCAACAATTAATGCTTTCAAATCAACATTAATAAAAATTCCTGTGCTAGTTCAGTAAAACCATGCATTCAACAGCCTAAATCTATGCCATACATAAAAATTCAAAACAGAAATTATGGATTATGGGAAAGGGCCCAGCTATTCTTGCCTGAAGTTGGCTTATAGAAATGAAAGCTTTGTTAACTTAGAGAGCCCGTCCTCCAAGGGTACCTATAGGAAATTAAGATCAAACAAAGAAACACTGTTCTATAGTTTCTGTATCCTCTGAAGTTCCTATATATCCTGCAAACACATAAAATAAAAATAACCTAAGAAATGAACGACCTGATTGCCTGAGCAGGGAGGAAACGGAGAAGAAAAGGCTGATGGAGGCGTGGCCGCCTGCGCCCTACAGTTCCACACCTTACTAGAAAAGGGAACAGGCAACCAGCAGCGCTCACACGCGAGTGCTGGTCACAACCCACCGTCAGTAAGCTTTGGAAGGCAGCACAGGAAGGAAAGGGGCTTCCTGCTTGGTTACCTCGGGGCACTTGACGGTCTTCTCAGCAGCTTCAAAATCTGCTTCCAGTTCCAGTTTCTCACTTAGAATTCCTTGAAGTGATACGCCATCAACTGAACTGATAACGCTACAGAATACAATGGAATCATTATTATCTAGGGGATTTTTATGAAATAATTCATAGATCTGAATAGATGGGAGAAGGAGAAAAATTACCAAAGTTCTAAATTTTTCTATCTTTATTTCTTTCTTTGTACTTCAGACAGGGTCTTGCTCTGTAGTCCAGGCTGGTCCTGAACTCACTATTTAGCCCAAGCTGGCCTCGAACTCATGGCAATCCTCCTGCCTCAGCCTCCTGCGTGCTGGGATTACAGGTGTGTTCCACCATGCCCAGCTTAAAGTTCTAAACTTAAAGTAGCAACAAACTATCACAGTTATAGGCAAGATACATATGTAGTTGATTTATCTTAACTTTCTGACAGCATACTTTATTTTTTGTTCATTAATAAATTATATTTCACATGCCCACTTCAGGTTTAAAATACAACAGTCTTCTAAAAGCTTTACTTTGGAGCCCTTCATCATTGGCTCACTTCTTCCCTCTCAGTCAAGTCTCCACTGAGAAAGACAGTGGGTGGCTGAGTGCAGCACAGCGATGACAAGCATGTAGCCAGCCTCTGGAGTACGTATTATTAAATCCAGCTTGTGCTGCAGTAGATCAGCGTTTATGTATGTAGTGTACTTCAGAGTCATCCAAAGGGAAGCTTTACTCAAAAACAGCGACGACTGTGTGACAGAAAAGCCCCCCTGCCTTCCCGGAGCCCCACCACAGGCCCGTCCTCCCTGCCATCCCCCCACAGACCAAGTGTGAACAGCAGCTTGCCCAAGACATTATGGACGAGGCTGGCTGGGTACAGGCTGAAAAAAATAGTCTATATTACTACTTAGAGTATAAGTATTTAAATTAGTGGCGCAAGTCTGTATTTACTCATAACATATCTCATTATATTCAGAGAATACTTTTAGCCGTCCCCCTCCATCGAATCAGTCACCCACTGGGAACAAAACAGGAGCATACCCTGTGTTTCCTTTGTCTTCAGGATCCACCCAGCAGACATCCACATATTCTCTCAGATCTACAGCATCAGCTTTGCCGCAGGTGATTTTAAAGTCCTTCTGCTCCCGCAGTGCTTGCCTCAAGCCGTCCATGGTCTCTGGAGTTATCTGTACCATCAAGCCATCTAGAAATGAGAGAGTGGTTTCACATGTTTTTGCTAAATATCAATGTGTATGTCTAAGCCATAACATTCACTATCAAAATATATTCAGTGTAAGATATAAATTTTAAACCCTTTGTCACTCATCCTCGCAGTTGTTTTCCACTTGGAAAAATACTTCACAAAGCTAAGGGTTCTTTCTTAAAGACTAATAAAGACAATTTATGCTTCTGGCTATGATGAAATAACTACCCAAAAGCTCATCAGAAAGAATGTATGCCATGATCAAGTGGGGCTTACCCCAGGAACGCAAAGACGGTTTGACACACGCCAATCAATAACCATTCATAAATCACTCAACAAAGAATAAAAATTATCAACAGATGTGGAAAAGCTATTTAATAAAATTCCAACATCCCTTCATGATAAAAACCCTCAGCAAATGAGGCCCAGAAGGCATGCACCTCAGCACAACACAGAAAACAGATGACCTGCCCACAGCTAGCAGCCATGGAAGAGCAAAGCTGGAACCTCTGCTCTGCAGCCAGGAGCCGGACGAGAGGCCTGCTGCATCAGCCTTAACTTGGCACTGGAGGTGGAGCCAGAACATTCAGTCAAGAGAAAGGAAAAACATTCACACAGGAAAACAGGAAGTCACATTACTATCTGTAGATCACACTACTTTACATAAAGAAAACCCTTAAGCATCTACCAGAAAACAGTTACAGTGGATTACTAAATTCAGTAAGTTTGCAGGATCCAACATCAACCCAGAAAGACTGGTAGGATCTTTATATACTGGTGATAAGCTTTCTGGGAAAAGAGCAGAATCCCATCTCTGTGGCAATAACAAAAACTAGAATACCTTTACCCAGGAAGTGAATGATGTTTACAATGAACACTAAATCACTGATGAAAGAAATTGAAGAGGACACAGAGAAATGGAAAAACAGGTAACGTTCAAGGAATTAGTATCATTTGTTATTTTTTGCACGAGTCCAAGGCCTCACTCAGAATAGGCAAATGCTCTACCACTGAGATACACTTTTAGCAAATCTTGCCTATGACTCCAACAGTTTACAGATGCAATGCCATCTCCATCAAAATATCAATGGTATTCTTCACAGAAATAGAAAAAAAAACCCGGAAAATTTCAATAAAACCATAAAGGTCCCTAGACAGCCAAAGAAATCTTGAACAGAAGAAAGAAGATGTTTGGAGGCATCACAATACTGCAACTCAAAACATACTACAAAGCTACAGTAGCCTAAACAGAATGGTGCTAGCATAAATCAAGTACTAATAAATACAACAAAGAATCTAGAAATAAATTCATCCATATACAACCAACTGGTCTTCAACAACGATGCTAAAACATATACTGGAGAAGGAACATTTTTCAATAAATGGCGCTGGGAAAATCATACCCACCTGTAAAAGAACAAAACTAGACCTCTGCAATCATGTACAAAAATCTACTCGCAATAAATCAAAGACCTGTAATGTAAGAACTGAAATTATGAACCTACTAGAAGAAAACAGGAATAATACTTTAAAACTTCTATATATGTATTATTTTAGATGTAGCCAAATGCACATGTAACAAAAGGAAGAAGAAACAAAGGTTTATCAAACTAAGAGGCTTCTGTAGAGCAAGGGAAACAATCCGCAGAGAAGAGATACTACCTGCATAATGGGAGAAAGTATTTATAAACTACCCAACAAGGGTCTGATATCCAGAACATAACAAGAAACTGGACAATCTCAACAATAAAAAATAAGTACAATTAACTAATGGACAATTATCTTAATAGCTATTTCTAAAAATAAGCTGGTATGCATTACACAAATGACCAACAGTATGTGAAACTATGTTCAAAATCACTAGTTACTAGAGAAATGCGAGTCAAACCACCTTGAGGCATTATCTCACCCCACAATGAGTATAATCAAAAAGACAAAAAGTTAAGATTTAAAAAATGATAAGGATGTGGACAGAGGTGACTCCTACACACTGCTGGTAGGAACATTAGTCAGTACAATCATTAAGGAAAACAGGACGGAGGTTCCTAAAAAACCCAGAACAACCATATGATCCAGCTATCATGCTGTCCAAAGGAAATGAAATAATTATACCAGAGACACCTACATGCCCTTGTTTACTCTACCACCATTCAGAGCAGCTAAGACATGAAATCAGCGGGAATGGGTGTCCATCCCCAGATGAATGGATAAAGAACATGTGGTACTAATGCATCATCAAATATTAATCAGCCACATCAAAGAATCAAAGTCTGTCATTTGTAGCAATGTGAATGGAACAGGTAGACCTTATGTTAAGGGAAGAAGCCAGGCACAAAAAGACAAATGCCAGTTGTTTTGTTAATCTGTGGGAGTCAAAAATCTTGATTTCACATAAGTAGGGAAGTGTGGTTACTAGTATTTAGGGAAGGTAAAAGGACAGACTGGAATAATGGGTACCACAACAGTTACACATCGAGGAGTAAGTTCTACTGTTCTACACACACAAAGATGATCAGAGTTCATAAGGATTTATTGCATATTTTGATATTTTGCAGAGGACTAGAAAAGATAAAATCAGAGTTAATAAGCACTTAAGGAGATGGAAATAATAATTATCTTGCTTGATCTTTACATACCTTATGTATTAAATAATCACACTGTACTGCCCATAAATACAATTATTAATATATAGCATTTTTAAAATGAAGGAGGGGAAATCTATATTTAAAACTATAAAATTACAAAACAGGATAAACCATACAACCTAGTATAAAAATGGGCAAAGGTTGTGAAGACATCTTCAGAAAAGATTCTAACTTATATGCCAATAAATACAAAATGCTCTTCCTATCAGTGAACAACATGCTAATTATGACCATATTAAGAAACACTCATGAAACTAACACAAATTATGTAGTTAGATAATACGTTTAGAAACTGTACAACAGTAAGAAATTTTAGACAGTGATGATAATGTGAATGGATACAATCACTGTAGGAAACAATTTAGCAATATCTTATAAAGCTAAGCACTTGCTAATCTACTGGTCCAGAAATTTCACTACTAGACATATTCTAAGGAAACTTTTAAACACTGTCCAAGATGCTACTATCACCACAGTTTGTCACAGCAAAAAATGACCAAGAAGTCATCAGAAGATGAGAATGTCACATATTCATAAAATATTTAACAGCACTGAAAAATGAACACACTATAGTTTTGCAACAATATGTATACACTTTTTTTTTTGAAACAGGGTCTCTCTCTCTCTCTCTATAGTCCAGGCTGTTCCTGGATCCCAGGCTCATCTCAAACTAATGGCAATCCTCCTGCCGCAGCCTCCCGAGTGCTGGGATTACAGGCATGTGCCACCACATCTGGCTTACATGATGCTGGGGAACTGAACTCACGGTCTTGAGCTTGCTAGGCAGGCGCTTTAACTGCTGAGCTATTCCTCCAGCCCCTATATACATTTTAAAGTGATATGTAATATGTGTGAAAATAGTAATTTCATGGTAATGTGAAGTATAAGTCTGTATAAGTCTCCTAAAGGTGGTAAGTAGATAATGTTTCGTGCCAGCCTATGTACAGACAGTGTAGAGGAATAAGGTGGGCAAGAGGATGACCAGCAGTCTTGAGTCTAGCTGCCTGCTGCTGGGGGACAGTGGGGAAGGCCTGTGGCTTCAGCACAGGTGATACTCTAGTTCTGGAGCTGCAGGATGAAGTCACAGGAGTTTCTGCTACAGTTCTTTACAAATGACATATAGTCTTTAAAAATACATTTTTTAAAAAGGCAGTAGAGACGGCTTCACATGAGAGCGGCCTGACAGCTGAGGTGCGTACCTTCCACTATGCTTGACTTGGCAAGAAATCCCGAAGACGGCTTCAGAGCTCCACTGAACACCACAAAACTCGCGCCTGTCACTGGGGGTGGGGGGGGAGGGGAAGAGAAGAGAACAGGACCATTATTTCTGCTTCCACCTGCTCGTTTAATATGGTATCAAGTTCAGAATGTGGAATATGCACAATTTAAGCACCCAAAACCAAATACAGTTAAAATATATAGAAATCGATGAATATTTGCATCTAATGAGTGACGGACGAGTGTACTACTTTGAAAGTCTGTGCCTGTGCCAGCAGGAGCAGGGAAACCCAACGCTTCCTGCTGCGGAGCCCCAAAGCCACAGTCACCTGCCACGATTACCAACAAGTGCAACCTCTGACCCACAAGCTCTACTTCCAGGTGCTAACCGAGGTAGGACCCACAGTGTGCAAGGATGACCGCAGTGGCACTTTACAGGGCGGAGGAGCCTGCCAGCTGGGAGCAGGTCCATGACGCGCACGCGGGAAACAGCTCCGTGCAGCAGCAGGTGCCCACCGACAGATGTGTTAAAGACGGCAAACCACAGCACACATGGGCTCCTGGGGCTCAGCTAGAGAAGCCGGACAGAAATGGCTGCGCGGGCACGCGCTGTCTGGGAGAACCAGCGGATGTGTACAGCCAAGCAAGGCAATTATGGTCTGCTACTATATAAATATGCAAACCTTTGGGCTCTTCTTCACATAAATATGTATTATCACATAAATATTCAAAAAACATTAAAAAGTTATTTCTAACTTTAAAAGATGAAAAATGCCAATTACATGTTAGGCAAAAAGGCGTAATACAAAAGCATGAATCTCCAGTGTGTATAAGGTGCTACAGCAAAACGCTAACAACTGTTTTATCTTGGGCCTTTTTCCTTTTCAAAATGTATTTTCCAGGCCTAGTTCTAATACACATACATTTACTTGTATCAGAAGAAAAAAATGTGTTAGCAGGCAGAATATCTTAAATATGTTACCAGCTATTTTAAATGTGCTGTCCTACACTGCTGTGTGAGTCTAACTTTGACCTAACTTTGAATTTGTCAGGCCCCGTGGGAAAGGGCTTGGCAGTCACAGCCGTCCCATCCCCGTGGCCATCCAGCCCACGCTGAGTGGCATGTCATCCACAGGGGCTGCCTGCTGCGCCAGCCACTTGCAGGTCACACCCATGCTTCATTCTTGTCTCTACCGTGCACATCCTACTACGAGGACCCGGAGCACAGATGGGACGAATGTGGAGAGTACTGTGTTTCTGAGACAAAAGGGGTGGGACTGCCTCCCTACAGCACACGTGACCCAGGAGGACAGGAAAGAACCAACCAAATGGGAAAATAAAAACAAGCTTTTTTGTCCATACATACATAGCTGAAATTCTGTGCACAGTGTTTTGTCACCAGTTCAGCTGACAGGTGACAGAGGCACCTCTCCCTCTGTAATGAGTTCTGTGAGTGGAGGGGCTTAATGAGGCCACACAGGAACCCCGCCCTCACCTCTCCTTGGATGGCCCATGACGCTGTTGGCCTGTGTCTGGTACACGCCGTCATTCTGCACACAGACTAGATGAGAATCTGCCTCGGTACTGAAACTGGCTCCGATGCTGATGACGTGCTCATTGGAGGAGTTGATGACCTTCATTACCTGGAGAACAAAAGTAACATTTGTTTAGAAAACTTCCGTCACCGTGGGCCTAGGCTGGGACTCACACCCTGATCACCTGCAAGTTACTAGCTTTTGGTCTGGATGCCTCCTAAGAAGAGGAGAGAAAGCAGTGTTTTAAAATAAAATCATTTCAATGAGTCGATAAAATAATAAGAAAAAAGGTAAGAGAATATGACTAAATACTAGTAAACAAAATTTAAGATTTCAAAAACATTATTGTTTCATTATATATTAGGTGACCTACTTCAAAAAGAAAAAAACTGACACACTTCTGGAGAAGTCTAATACTCATCGTTTATCTCTAAATCTGAATGAAGCAACTCTACTTACATCTTTGTATTTTCTCCGAGGTATTTTTATGCAGCTCTTTCCCATTTCCATGTGAATAAGCAGCTGATCGATATTATGCAAGGTATACTGATAATTTCGAAGATCCTACACAAAACAATCACAATTCTGTAAACTTTAAACTACTGAAAATTTAACCCTCACTGAATCATTTCTTTAGTATCTTGCCATTTTTTAAGGCACCTGACACACTGCTATCAAAATACCATTCAGAAAGCCAGCACCGACTTCAAACAACAACAAAAAACCATGTCATTCCTCCAGGTTATTTCACAACAGCAGTAAAGAACAGATGCTCAGGAAAGATTCTGTAGGGCTAGGTTCTCCTCTGTCTTGTTATAGTTCTTTCAACATAGAAAAGGTCTTTGCTATGATTTTTAAGTGTCCTCCAAAGGTGTACATCAAAGGTTTGGATGTCAAGCTGTGACAGTGCTGGGAGGCAGTGAAGCCTTTGGAAGTGGGACCTACAGGAAGGAAGTTAGGTCATTGGGGGTGCACTCCTGGGGGGCATTGGAATCCCACTCCCTTCCTGCTTCTCTCTTTGCTTCCCGGCTGCTATCAGGTAAACCTGCCTCCTGCAGTGCACTCAAACCAGGCATGGATTTTTAAAAAAATGAGTTCACTGATTCTTTCTACAGTAACAGGTAAACACAAAGGTACAAAACCGTAAGTGGAAGGAAAGCTCAGATATCATGTACTCCTTGGAAGGCAAATGAGGAAACCAAGGCCATAATTTGCACAAAATCACAAAGCTGACGGACTTTACTAACATTTTTACTAATTTTAGAATATTATTAAACATGTAAGAATTGCAGCAGAATTAGTCAAAAGCAGTCAGAATCAGGACATATAAATAAGGTAATATTCTAAAAAAGCGAATCACTGAAACAGAGCTTATGTTTAATGAACTAGAATTTATTATAAATGAGCTTTCATTATACAAAACAAGCCAAATTAAAATTGGAAAGTATGACTGCATGAAATGTGCTAAATAATTTTTAAAGCAGTAATACAAGACTACTTAATAAAATAGTCCAATTACTTACAACGAGTAAGTTCATAATAGTATGTCCTATTTCTCCGAAGAGCGGTTTTCGGCCTCTGATACTTGTTAGAGGAGCAGGATATGCTATACATAAGAAAGGGAACTGATTATCAATGAAGACCAAATGTCTTGAGCTGATTACCTCAATTCTCACTTTGCCAACCCACCCTAGACATGCATATGCCCAGTCAACTCTTAAGGGACGGCGAGAGAGGACATGTTAACCCAGCAAGCAGGTACTGAGTGCTGCTGGGTTCTTCACATCCAAACCCGCAACGAGCCGGTTAGCCTTCTAGGCCTAGTTTACAGATGAGAAAGTTGAAACCCGGAAATTAATGATCCTCAGAGTGATTAAGTGAAACAGATTTGAAATCAGGACCGAATGATTCCAAATCCTCTCATCTTTTCATCCGTCTGACATGTTGCTTCCACAAAGTTATAATAAGGGGTGGAAAATTACAGTAATTGCTTAGAACCTTACAAAATGTTGAAAATTTAAAGAGAACCACGGAGACTTTAAAGACATTTACAGTTACTACTCAGCTGTGCTATCTTCTGACTGGTAACAAGCCTGTACAGTTCTTGGGTCAGCATGGTAAGTAGCACCCAAGGGTCAGAGAAATCCAGACAGAAGAAAGGCCCCAGGTGAAGCCTGCTGCCTGCTGCCTCACTGGTGCTCCCGTGTGCAGGGAGCTACGGACACTGAGCACGGAGAGGACAGGGCCCTTGCCAACGCGGCTGGCCCTAGAGAAGAGCAACCACGAGGCCGAGGAGGTCAGCCTGCCGCCAGTGACGAGCCACACACGCCCTCCACCTTCCATGCATTACACAGACTCCTTCGACTTCTAGTGGAACACCTCATTCCTGACACTTTGAAGAGTCAAGTCCAAGCAATCATGTCCCTGCTAGAGTAATATGCACGGTAATTTTAAAAAGGGCAACTGAACGATTTGGAGGACACAGGGTCTAGAATAGGGAGAAAAAACCCACAAGACGTTAGCGCTAAAAGATGGAAAGGACATAATTAAGATCAATGCTGACTTGTACTTCAACCTTTTATGCATGAGGACCAGACTTTGCAAAGTGTGAGAGGTAAACTGACTGAAAACAGTACACTCAATGGGTTATAGTGACATCTGCCAGTGTCACAAGCGCCCCTCTACACCATCCCACCCAACACGCCATAGGACTGATGATACCCCAAACGGGCTCCATGTTCAGGTACGAGTGACCCCAGCTTGAAGTGCTAATCTGAAACAGTTTTGATTTTAACCGTGGAACTTTAACTTTGCCATTAGCTTTTCCATACTATCTCTACAACATGAGGGCCATTAACTGCAAAGTGACTGTCTATCTAAAACCTAACAGGACATAAAAATCCAGAAATAGCTGACACTAGCTAATTTCCAGGTGTAACAGGATTTCCCTCATGACCCTGAACAGCTGCCGCAGTCTGGCCTCCTGAGAAGCACCTCACGCTGCTCCGTGACTTCCCACCTTCAGGGAAAGAAAGCCAGTGTCACTCTCCAGAAGGACTACTGGCCACACTCAGATTTTAAGGCCCATGTGACTTAAGACGAGCTAGTATACTCTGCGTTAGCCTTCCATAAACAGCAACAAAGTATTAGGCTGAATTAGGAAACAAGACAGGATAAAATGCCTTAAACTCTTTGGTCTATAGAGAACACAACCTGATACTTTAGTCTGTACACACATTAATAGAATCATAGGGATCGGAGCACAGCTTAGCGGTTAAAGAACTTGCCTAGCAAGGTCAAGGCCCTGAGCATGATCCCCAGCACCATATAAACCAGGGATGGTGGTATATGCCTATAACACCAGCACTTGGGAGGCTGAGGAAGGAGGACTACCGAGAATCTGAGGCCAGTCTGGGCTTGAGTTCAAGACCAACTTGGATTACAGAGCAAGACCCTGTCTCCAGGAAAAAAGGAATCATATACTTAGATCCTGAATGGTTAAGAAATCCACCCATCCAAATCAAAATCACAGTTAACAAAAATCTGACAAATACATGGACCAAAAGGAATTATCTTTCATTTAAGCTCCCCATTATTAAAAATAATTTATTTTATATCTTTTCTACATTTGATTTTCCTCCAAGAAAATGTTATCAGAATTAGAAACAAATGCCTAAGATCCATTAGATGTGATGCACTGCACATGTTATAAATATATGACTTCTAAAAAGTAGGAACTTGTTAAATTTAACACTAGAAATGATTCTGACGTTAACAGAGGGCTGGAGGAGTGGCACAGTGGTTAAAGCCCTTGCCTAGGAAGTGCACAGAGTTGATTCCCCAGCACCAGATAAAGCTGGGCGTGGTGGTGCCCATCTGTAATCCTAACATTCGGGAGGCCGAGGCAGACGGATGTCCTGAGTCCAAGGCCAGCCTGGACTAAACCAGTGAGTTCAGGACCCACCTGAGCTACAGAGAAAGACCCTGTCTCAGAAAGAAAGAAACAAACAAAGAAGAAAGAAAGAGAGAGAAGAAAGAAATAATAGAAACACCCATTTACAAAATGCTGCTGTGGAGTCCGTCCAACAGAAAGGCAGCACGTAAAAACATGATAGTGTGTCCTTGTCCACCAACTTCTGGTTTTTTTCCCCAAGGTCAAAGTGGCCTTCAAAGAGATCAGTGTTTCAATCAAGATATGTACGCAGCCACAATGCCACTGAAGACATGAAGCAGGACTTCCAGAGCTGTTTCAGAAACTGGCAGGAAAGATGGTACACGTGTGCTCAAAGTGAGAGGGAATGTTGTGAGGGAGATTCATGGAAATGTGTCTTTTACCGTAACAAATTTTAAAAATTTAATTAGTCATTATATTTTTCAATCATACTTCACACATGGTTTTAAGAAAAATTTAAATATGTTAAAATGCACTATATTTTAGAAAATTATTAAAAATATATTATTATAATTCATGATCATCTAGACACTTCATGATATACCAATGTCTAGACAAATGTGGTAACAGAAGAGGGTAGAAAGGCTGACACAGACGGTCATAAATTCAAGTCTTGCCTGAGCAACTTAGCAAGACCGTGTCTTAAAATCATTTTTTTTTCCAAAAGGGCTCTGGATGTGTCTGCAGACACAGCTCAGTGGCACAGTCCCCTTGCATTCGATCTCCTACTACTAAAAAAAGTACACAGCAGTAAAAGCAGTTCTGTTAATCTGTAAAGTTTTACTTTAATGATTTTCCGAAGATTCTTTATATTCAGTAATTTGAAAATACAGAATCTAACTTATTATTCTAAAACTTACCTTTATATTCTGCACCCAATCTCAACATTAAACGTATAGGAAAAACCTTTGCCCAAGGGATTTCCAGCTTCTGGATAAGAATCCCACAGAGAAAAGGGCTCCTGGGTAGCGGGAGCTCATCTAGTTTCTGAAATGTGGGTGTGATAAACAGGAACCCTCCATGATCCTTGCTGCTGAGAAAACTCTCGGGAAAGGTGATGCTGTCCAAGTTCTCTATGTATTTTCCTGGAAATGACATCATTAATGAAATATTAATTTCTTTTGTTGTTCTGATGAAACATCCCGAATCTGAATATCTAGTATAAACTAACAGCAATGTAAGATTGTTTTTTTCTTATTTCTACATTTAAAGAAGCATCAACTGAATACTTCCAGGGCACAGATCTTTTGCTTTTAGAGACCGGAGACTGTGAACGAAAACATGCAAATCTTTCCAACTATAGATGCTTTTACATTTTTCTCCTCACTAAATGATTATAAGAAAATCATCATGTCCCCCTAATCCAGTACAGGTGGTAAGAAGAGCACATACATATATTCACAAATCAAGGGGGCAAATATATTTCCATTTTTAAAATAAAAAATATCTGTGAGTAGAGAGGCTTCTTACATAAAATGTTAGGTTAAAATGAGACTAAAATTGAAAAGTAGCCTTGTAAGCAATCCGAAATCTCTTCACAAAATCAATCTTTCGTGCAGTTAGCGCTGCCAGAACCGTAAGAGCTCTTAACTACTCTATCCATTCCTGAGTCTCAGCATTTCAAATCAAGTGCTGTACCTTTCAAAGCATCCTTGTAGATGGTGACAAACAGTCTGAAGATGTCCTTAGGGATTGTATCCTCATTTGGCAAGCGCAACAGTAGAATGATGATTTCTGCCTGTCCCAAGCCATGAAGCCCATTGGTTGAGAAGAACCAATATTTGTCTGAGGAATCTCGAGTGATAAAAGCACATGACTATAACGGTCACCTTCTATGAGCCTAAGAAACTGAAAATTGTTGCAGGGAACTCAACTTCTCAAATTCCTTATTTTCCCTAAATTTTTCATAAAAACCTCAAACTGAGTTGTGTAAGATTCATCTAAGAAGATAAAAAGGGACTAGCTTAGGGAATGAAACAGTAACACTAAAAATGGGCCCATGTGCTGAAATGGGGTGTCAGAAACTGCCCTCCAAACGTTAACGCAGAGCTGACAGTCACGGCAGGGCAGCGGGGCTGTTTCCTACTGCGATGATTCGCTTCCTGACTTTCAAGCAGGTCACACTTCACTCTTTTTATTGCTACCAAATTGTGATTTCTGCTCATCTCATTTACCAAATTTCTGTTTCTCTAAAAGGTTCTGGAGATAGAGGTGATTGTCCACTAGCATCCACATGTTGACTACAAACCCATTACCCTAACTTAGCATGGGCCTTAGGTGCTGCTAGAAAATCTGCAACTCATATATTAAGTCCTATGGAATATGTATTTGCAAAATGTAGTCATAGTCACATCTGGCTAAAAAACCAGTAACAAATCCTGCTTATTTTTCATGTTACCAGTCAAAATCTAAGTTGCAGATACTATTACTACAGAAATCCTGCTTACCAATTCAATAAATAAAGATGAATCACTACTTACAAAACACTAACTTGACATTCACAAGCAGATTAGCATTTAGGACAAAGGTAACAAGAGGAAATCCTCTGCCTTCAAGCAGCACAATGATCTGCTCAGGAGAAGGGTGTTCTTCAACTACAGGTGCTGTAACAGAGAAGCATGTGAGTACATCGGGAGAGACGTCCCAGCAAACGCACTTAATAACTGAAAAACCACAAATAAATAAATAAATCTACCAATGGCCCGACTAAATTTAAAAATAAAAGCAAGTCTGTTCCATAAAATAAATTAACCTTCTGTGTAACATTCAATTTTTAATCTTCTATCCAGCATAAATTCTATTACCATAAAACACAAATCGGAGTATGTACATAAAATACATTAAGTGGCACATTTATAGAATTTTACCACCTTCCAGTTAAAAAACAGACACTTTCATCCATAGTGGATGTTACTCGCCAGCCATTCCCATCTAATTTCTGAAATGTGCACATCTGGGAAAGTCGCGCAGACCCAAGACACACATGCCGCGTGCTGCTGTGTCTTTACCAGTGACAGGTAGCAACAGACAAAAACACGAAGAACATTTGACAATTCACGGGAGATGGGGGAGGACATACATGCGAAGAATAACACGTCACCGTTTTTGTCACTAAAGCTAAGTTCGTAAACTGTCTTAGGGACGGAACGGAGAAGGTAGGCTTTGTTCCCCCACATTACTATGCACGGGACCACTGCCTTGTGTTTCAGGACATGGCCTAGGGCTGGGGAGACGAGTGCCTATCCCAGGGAACCATGCTGAGGTGGAAGCTGGCCATACAATCTACAGCTGATAAAAGAACTTAGACAGTTTGTTTTGTCTTCTTCTACAAAGAAAACTGAGGCCCAAAGAGATTAAATAAGACACTTCAAGTTACACATGTAATGAATAGCAAATAAGGAAGTAAATTTCCTTTTTTTCTTTTTACTGGCACTGGGGACTGAATCCAAGGCTTTCACAGTAAGCTACATCCCTAGCTCTTTTTTTGTTTCTGATTTTGAAATGGGATCTTGCTAATTTGCCCGGGCTAGGTTGGAAATTGTAACCCTCCTGCCTTAGTACCCAAAGAGTGTTACAGGCATGTACCATCATGCCTAGCTAAAATTCCAACTTGGGTCAATATTCTTTCGGGGGAGATTATTATACTTCTCGGGGAAAAAAAAACCGGCACAGTCAAAACCCTAATATAATAAAAACATTCCAGAAATTGTGAGTTTCCTATTGTAGTGGACTTTAACACATGCTAAATTAGGAACACAAATGCCATACACAAATCATAAAAATTGAAATGCTTTTGGATTTGTTTTTATATAATAAAACTTGTGTAACATAAGCATCAGGACTTATGATAAAATTTTCTAAGTTACAAAAAAATACGTTTCATATACTGCAGACAAAATCCATCCGTATCCTTTTTCGAAAATTTTTTCTTACGTTTACAGCAACTGCAGCCTACCTGCTCCTGGTTCTCCGGATGCAACGAGGCGTGGAGGCAAGCCGTTCTCCTCGTCAGGCACAAGGTTAATCCTATTGCGAACAAGCTTGTTGACATCACACAGCAACCTGTAATCGGAAACGCTGGCAGCAGAGAGACTGCTGCCACCTGTGACACCAGCAGCACCAGACAGCTCCTCAGTCTCGGCAAAAGCATCATCTGGTGTAGTGGGACCAGCCGCCTGGAGCTCCTCTGTTCCTATGTGGACTGGCAGTTTCTCCACAGCTGACACAGAAGAACCAGGACTGCCAATGATCCCGTTTCTTGTACTATCTCCTAGCTCATTGTCTGTTTTTTCTACTGGGGCAGAATGGGAAGGGTCCACTGAGCTTATTACCTATAAAACACAGAATAAAAAAGTAAATCACTTTATGTGCTCTGTTGAATCATAAAATGCTGATCTCTATGGCCAAGTACATCTTTTTAATAAGAATACATAAAGCTGCCCTGGTGGTGCCAGCTATAATCTCATTGTTCTGGGAGGCTGAGACAGAAGGATCACAAGTTCGAGCCCAGACTGAGCAACGTAGTGACCTGGCAAGACCCTGTTTCAAAATTAAAAATGCCGAAGGATGTAGCGCAACAAGAAGGCCCTGGGTTCCATCTCAGCACCATAAAACAACAACAAAACAAAAACCGTAAAAATCAACATGGACTCAAAAAATTCTTCTACAGTAAATTCTCTCAAGAAATAGTTCCCTTTTCCTTCTTTAATATCAAGAGCACAGAGGCTGGAGGAATGGCACAGTGGTTAAAGCTCTTGCCTTGCCCTGGGTTTGATTCCCCAGCACCACAGAAGCTGGGTATAGTGGCACTTGGGCGCCTGAGGCAGGAGGATTGCCGTGAGACTACGGCTAGCTTGAGCTTCATACTGAGATCAGGATCAGTCTGGGCTACAGAGCAAGACCCTGCCTCAAGAAAAACCCTCCAAAAACCTCAACCCCCCCGCCCCCTCCCAAAGCACAGAGCACTGAGGGTCAGGGTGACTGCATGCCTGGGCAGGCATCAGTGGCTGTGACGCTATAGCCGGGAGGCATAAGGCAAGGAGCAGAGGGTCCCGAGGCAGATCCTGCAGCAAGCAACCTCGTTCCACTCAAGGCCTGCCCCTTAGCCTCCTGCACCAACGGCTCTCAGAACGTGGTCCAGCATTCTCTGTGTCTCCAGGATCCGTGCAAGGAGTTGAAGAGATTCTAGAATTTTCTTCCTATAATTACTGACAACAACCTCCCACAACGCGGGAGGATCTGTCTTTCCCAAGTCACACAGGAGACGCTGGGCAGTGGCTCAGCGGCCCTCGATTTGATTTACCCAAACCCTAAACCTGGACATGGTGGCAGGGTGGCACATGCCTGTAATCCCAGCAGCCAGGAGGCTGAGGCAGGAGGACTGCCATACCTAAGCTACACAGTGAGTGTAGGATCAGCCTGGACTACAGAGCGAGACCCTGTCAAAAAAAAATAAAGCCACACATAAATTTACAAAGGCTGGTGCTGTAGCTCCATGGCACAGCACTGGTGCAGCAAGTGTGAGGTCCTGGGTTCTAGCTCCAATACTGTAAAGTACACAAATGAATAAACTTGTGAAAACGTCAAACACTGTCACTGAAACTAAAATACTCTTTCATTTCTATTAATATTAAATGGGCTTATTTTGTGATTAAACATTTTAGAATTTTTCTTAGTTTTAAATGTAATAATTACCAACAGGTATAACATACATAACCTATAGCTCTTAGGGGTCTCTGATAACTTTTCAAAGAGAACAAAGGGGTCCCAAACCTTTGAGAACCACTGCCTTGAACACAGTTAAGAAAATAAAAAAGGTAAGACCTGAACACTTCACTACATCTCTATGGACACTCCTCAGGGAACAAAGCTCAGCTCCAGATCATCGCAATCAAAACAGTTTTGTGAACTTCTGGTTTCCCAGGGTGCATCAGAGCTGCATGCATCCTACACTATTGTCTGTAAAGCATACAACACCAGATCTAAAGTAAGCAATGTACACGTCCTAGCTGATTTACTGACAAAGATGCCAGTGGTTATGGGAGCTGCTCAATGCGGGGCATGACGCAATCTGTGTGATGTGCAAGGAAAGCGCGGCACAGCCAGGCATGGCGGGCGCCAACTCTGGCACAGCCAGGCATGGCGGGTGCCAACTCTAGCACAGCCGGCGCGTTCAGATGAGTGTGCAACGACCCCCAGGGACCACCTCCACAGCGAGCGCCTGCTCCTAAACGCGCCCTGCTCATTACCACAGGTGTGTCGGGCAGGAGGGGACTGAAGTCCTCAGAGCATCTTCCACCTCCAGACGACAGTTTTGTCGTGTCTGCAACCTCACCATTAGGCAGGATGCCGTCTGCAAACCACACTCTCCTCTGCTCTCGGGAGCACAGTCCTAGAACCAGTAGGAAATGGAAGGCATTTCAGTTTGGCTATATTGCGATGATGTAACACCACACAGGCTGGGAAAGGTTTTCAATACTTTCTGTCCCCCTCAACACGCCAGCATTCTCAGGGCCGCAGGGGCCTGGAGGGCAGCTTTCCTGGCTCACTGGACCGGGCAGAGGCCTTTCTGTCTGTTTCATTTGGAGGGTGTGGCCCCGGGAGGCACCGCACTCTATGCGGGAGGAGTGGACTTTCCACCTGAAGATCCTGCACAAAGACCGAACGCCCGCACTATTTTATAATTTTCCCCACATTTATATACATACAGATGTGTGACACACGATTACTCTGAGCTGGAGGATTCTGTGCACGTACGTATCACGTCACCATTACCATCTCTTCCCTTCCCCTCTGGCCCTCATACCTCATATCCCTTAACTGCCACTATCACATCATGTGGTTCTATAAAATGCCTGCATTATGGGTTTACCATATTAGAGAAACCACGCAATATTTAACCTTCTGCACTTGACTCATTCACGGAGCATGATGTTCTTAGGTTGCATCCATTTACCCACAAAAGCCTCCAACCTGTCTCTTTACAGACAAGCAGTACTCCACTGTGCGCATGTACCACAATTTTTGCGTCCACTGGTCTGCTGATGGGTAGAAGTTTGGCATCTCCCACAGCTTAGCTGTTAGTTGTGCTGCTATGACCTTGGGTATGCAGGTATCTCTGCTGTATGTTGCTTTTAACTCTCTAGGAGAGGCAGCCAGAAGAGGTGCCACTGGGTCAAATGAAGGACTTGCAGCCTTCTGAGGACTCTCCGTACTGCCCTCCACGGTGGTCGCCGCCAGTTTGCAGTCCCACCAGCTGTACAGAAGGTTTCCTTTTCTCCCACAGCCTAGCCAGCAGCATACTGCTGTTCAACTTCTGGATACGTACCACCCTCACTGGGGCAAGATGGTATCTTAGTGATGTTTCTATTTGCATTTCTCTATAAGGATGTTGAGCACCTTTTATGTATTTGTTGGTCATTTGAATTTCTTCATCTGAGAACTGCCTATTCATTTCAGTTGCCATTTTAAAATCAGATCTTTGATTTTGAGGTGTCTGTTTTCCTTCAGTTCCTTGTATATTCTAGTTATTAACTTCCTGCCTGAGGTGTAGGTGGTAACATTTTTTTCTCACTGTCAGTTCTCTCTTCACTATGTTGACAGTTGTCGCTGTTGTACAGAAACTTCTCAAAAATTTGATATAATCCTTTTTGTTGATTCTGGGCCATTTCCTTTGCATCTGGTATCCAATCAAGAAAGTTCTTTCCCAAGCCCATGTCTTCTAGATTTTTTGCCTATTCTGTCCTCTAGTGGGTTCAACATTTCCAGTTTAATCTAGGTCTTTGGTGCACTTTGATTTGATTTTTGGTGCATGGTGATAGGTATCTTGTCCAGCCAGTCATCATTCTGCATGTGGATAACCAATTCTCCCAGCACCATTTGTTGAAGAGGCTATGCTTCGTTTTTAAAAAAAATTATATATATATATATACATATATATGTATATATATATATATATATATATATATATGCATGAATTCTAAATTCTCTTAACACATTAAAGACATGAGGTTTGGGAGAATCAATGTTTACCCATGTCCCCCTTTTATTTTTCAGATATTCATCTCTTTCTAGGAATCCATTACCTCTCCTTCCACCCTGTCACCTGTGCTGGGGCTTTTTCATGCCATCATTTTTGTTGATTTCCTAAGAGAGCCATCTACAGCCAATTTTTGGTGTTTGGTCCATTTCACTGAACATTATTTACTCAAGATGGCCCCATTTTCATTCAAATGTTTCATATCTTTCTTTACAGCTGTACAGTATTCCATTGCATATAGATTCCACATCTTCCTAAACCATTCCTCTGTTGAGGAATCGTAGGTTGTTTCCAAGCCACTATAGATTGTGCTGCTATGAATGTGGATAACGCATGTTGTCTTTTTGGTGTGCTGACTTTCTTTCTTTTGGGAATACGCCTAGTAAGACCAAGGCTGGATCAAATGGGATCTCTATTCCTAGTTTTCTAAGCAATCTCCAGACTGCATTCTCATCCCTTTTTCTCTGCATTCTCGCCAGCAATTGTTGCTTTGAGTTGTTGATGTAGGCCATTCTCACTGGGGTGAGGTCAAACCTCACCGTTATTTTTATTTGCATTTCTCTGGTGGTCAGTATTGGGGAATATTTTTTCATGTGTCAGTTGGCCATCTGTACTTCTTCTGAGAAACTTTTTTTCATTTCAGCTGCCACTTCTTAATGGGGCCGTTTATTTCAGGAAGTTTTACTTTTATGAGTTCTTTGCATCTTCTAGATATTAAACCTTTGTCTGAAGTATTACTGGTAAAGACCTTCTCTCACTCTGTGGATTATCTTGAAGAAGCTATCCTTTTTCTAGTATTTGTTTTTGGCCCCTTTATCAAAGATCAGGTAGCTGTCTTTGAGGTTGTCACCGTGGTCCTCAGTTCTGTTCCACTGGTCAACGTGTTTTTGTGTCAGTACCACACAGTTTTTATAACTGTTGCTTTGTAATATAACTTGATGTCTGGAATTGTAATGCCACCTGCTTTTGTCTTGTTACTCAGGCCTGCTTTGGCTATTCTGTATCTCTTAGCCCCATATGAATTTAAGGATTGTTTTTTTTATTTCTGTGAGAAATATGTTGTGGTATTTTGACAGGAATTGTGTTGAATCTGTTCATCAGTTTGGGGAATATGGCCACTTTCACTATTATTAACTCTGCTTATCCAGGTATAGCGAATGTCCTTCCATTTTCTCATGTCCTCTTTGATTTCTTTTTTCAGCCTAATACAGTTTTCTTGGTAGAGGTCCTTCACTTCCTTAGTTTACTCCTAGCTATTTATTTTTTTTGATGAACTACTGAGAATGGGATTATTCTTCTCAGCTCCTTCTCAGTAAGTTCATTATCAGTATAATGGAATGCTACTGATTTTTTAGTATTGACTTTCTATCCTGCAATTTGGCTGAATTTGTTAGTTCTAAGAGCTTTGTGGTGGAGCTTGGGGGGGGTCTTCTCTGCAGATAATGTCACCTGAAAATAGTTTGATTTCTTCCTTTCTGATACATATTCTCTTTATGTCCTTCTCTACCTATTTTCTTCAGGGTTTTTATTATGAATGGGTGTTGGATTTTGTCAAAGGCCTTTTCTGCATTGACTGAGATGAACATAAGGTTTTTGTCCTTGCTTTTATTAATGTGGTGTATTGCATTAACAGATTTATATGTTAAACCAACCTTGCATCCCAGGAATGAAGCCAACCTGACCATGGTGTCTGATCTTTTCAACAACTTGCTGGATTATATTTGCTAGTGTCTTACTGAGAACTTCTGCACTTATACTCATTAAGAAGACTGGTCTGTAATTTTCTTTCCTGGTTAAGTCACTGTTTGGTTTTGGTGGCAGGGTAATACTTACTTCCAATGAGTTTGGCAATGTGCTTTCTCTTCCATCTACATGGAACAGCTTGAGAAGCATTAGCTACTGGTTTTCTAAGGTGCTAATAAAATTTCGCTGTGTAACCATCTGGTCCTGGACATCTCTGTATAGGTAGAGACTTTATCACTGCCTCAGTTTTCAAGTTTATTATGGGTCTATTCAGGTTTTTTATGTCTTTTTAGTTCAGTTTAGGTATTCTGTATGAGTCCAGAAATTTATCAATTTTTTCCAGGTCCTCCAGTGTGTTGGAGGGTAAGTTTTTGAAACAGTTCCTTATTGTTCTCTGAGTTTCAGCAGTGTCTGTTGTTATTGTACTCTTCTCCAGTTACAATGATACGGTTTTTTTCTTTCCTTCTTTTGGTTAGTTAAGACAGAGGTTTATCAATCTTGTTTATTCTTTCAAAGAACCAGCTCTTTAATTATTATTATTTTTTTAGTTTCAATTTCAACAATTTCTGCTCTGATCTTTATAATTTCATTTGTTCTACTACTTTTGATTTAGATTGTTCTTGATTTTCAAGGACCTTGGGGTATATCATTACACTGTTTATTTGGGATTGTTCTGGGTGTGTGTGTGTGTGTGTGTGTGTGTGTTTATATGAATTCTACCTTAGGATTATTTTCATTGTGTCCCACAGGTTCTGTATGGTGTACTTTGTTCACAATTCTCAATCCAAGGGAGTTTTTGATTTCTTCCTTGACTACTTCTGTGACCCACTGTTTATTTAGCAATAAGTTAATCTCCATGTAATAGTTTCTACTGCTGTTGATTTCTAGTTTTGTTCCACTATGACCTGAAAGTAAGCAAGAAATTATTTCAATTCTTTTCTACTTCTGAACATGCCTGATGGCCTATAATATATTTTAGAAAATGCTACTGGAAGAAAGTACCCTGTATTGTATTGAAACAATCTATAGATATCCATTAAGTCCAAATTTTCCATAGTGGTTTAACTGTAATATTTCTTCGTTGATTTTCTGTCTAGTTGACCTATCTGTGCTAGTGGAGTACCGACGTCCACTACTGTAATTGTATTGCGACCTACATGGCCTTTCAAGTCCAGTAATTTTTGTTTTACATAATTAGGTGCCCACCAGTCAGGTGTGTATATATTGACAACTGCGATCTTGTCCTGTTCGACTGCTCCCTTAACCAGTACGTAGCACCTGTCTTCGTCTCTCCTGATCTGTTTTGGTTTGAATCTGCTGTGTCAGAGAATAGTACAGCTACCACTGCTTGTTAAGACCTACACCTTTAAGGCTAAGTTTGTAAGCATGAAATGGGGACTGAATAAAATTTATGGATTGAAGCACAGGGATAAAAGGTGGAGATCAGAACATAGACGGAGAAAAAAACATGAAGAAGAGGAAGAGAAACAAAAATTCTGAAAAACAGGATCACCAGAGCATCCAAGAGGTGATTTCTTTTATTTAACATGAGAAGTTTAGCATGTTTTGTTCTTTCAATGTAGATACTAAACTTTATTAATATTTATTACTATTGTCTCTTATGACTAGATAGCAATATATTTATTTTTTTCTTGGTGTATCCACAAAGGAAGGCTATGAAAATCAATGCCAGATAATTATAGAATATAAAAATACAAAAGGTTCAATATCTACTTTCCAGAACAAAACAGAAGTGATACTAAAAAATATAATCATACAGAGTTTTGCAATGAGTGAACATATTAAATAAGGAACATTTCTTGCATTTGAATTTCTGTAATCTAACAGTTTAGATTGTCAATAACATTATTTTTAGACACAAATCTATTCAACTCTAGAGTTACAATACACAGTCATACACATACATTGAATTTATTTTAGCTATAATAAAAAATTGCTACTGAGGAACTCAAATCCCAATCAACTGTCAGAAAGATTAAAATTTTCCTTTAACTGACACAGTTATTTTCTAGCATGTTAACAGTCTTCATTCCCTAGACAACGTTTAAAAACCTACATGGGCTCTACGCTAGTTCTAAATGACAACAGATTATTTAAAAATATTTTTCTTATAGTTTGAAGAGTTAAAAATAGATTTAAAACACAAAACATACAATTGAGATAGATTTTTACAGAAGAGGTGAGTCCCTGATGGACCAGCTGTCTCTGCAGCCCCTCTGCTGGCTAACCATTGTGCTCCCAGTTCTCCCAGGGGCAGGGGCAGCACCAGCAGGAGACCAGACAGGAAAGCAGAGGAATTCTGTCTTCCTTCCTGCTGGCACCCTGACAGCAGTGGCCCAGACAGGACACATATGCCCCCCACCCTTGATACTTTTAACGTCAACTGTACACTCTCCTTTGGTCATTTGAGCACCGACCTGAGCCCCTGATGGCTCTACCATCTGCCACACAGTGCTTCCCAGAGGGCAGAGCTTCAGCCGGTGATGTTGCGCCTCTAGACACCCAGGTCTGAGAACCAGGCATCCCAGGTGCCCCAGCAGACAGCTCTTGGAATCCTACCTCCCTCCCTTATGCTCCCAGCCCTAGGCAGATGGCTGCTGTCCACAGGGCCTTATCTCAGAGCCACCTAAGCTGGCCTGCCCTTAGGTTCCTCCATCTTCCAGCATCCACGGGTAACAAACAGGCTGCATTACACCTCCCCTCACACTTAGTTGGTGTCTCTATCCCAACTGGACCCTGACTACACCATGAGTGTTCTATTTTAACAACTTATCTTTGGTCTAGACGCCACATTTCCTTGTCGTTACCTTCAGCACTCGGCTGTCTGAGCGCCGAGATTGGTGGAGCTGTGGGTGGAGGAGCACAGGCTGCAGGCAGCTCCTGGGCAGGCTGGGCTGCACCTTCCTCAGAAGGATGAGATTTAAGACCACAGCTGGTTGGGCTCATCATCCTCTCAAATGCCTGGGCTATAGGAGGAGAAAACAGCATTAAAATCTCAGACATTTCTGAACTTCAATGGTAAGAATTTGATTTTTTAAGTTTTAAGGAGAAAGAAATAAATGGCTAATCAAGAAAAAGAAGTGGCACCCGGCATATACTCTGTGAGCAGTTACCACAGGCTGCCTGCAGGTGGCAGCTCTGCCATGGCGAAGCACCACAGGACCATTTCAGCATCTTACTTGGTGTGCACTTAGTTTAAAGTCCTTCAGGGGCTGGAGATGAGGATCTGGGTTTGAATTCCAGCACCACAAAAAAAAAAAGAAAGAAAAGAAAAGAAAAGAAAAGAAAAGAAAAGAAAAGAAAAGAAAAGGAAAGGAAAGAAAAGAAAAAAGAAAAAGAAAAAAATCTTTAATGGCTTCCTAAGTGGCGTGAAAATTTCAGATGTTAAAAGTCTCACAGGGACTACATAATCTGCGTCCCTACGTGTCCTCTCTTCCCAGTTACCTCTTTGATCTGTTCCCTCACGGTATCCCACTCGCTTGCTACATCTCGCTAGGGCCTCCCTGCTCTCCAATGAGCCAAGCATACACCCCCCTATCTTTGGGCCCCTCGCCTGGAATGTTTCTCCCCCGAGATGTTCACGGGCTTTACTCTCTCACTTGTTACATGTCACATTACCATAAAGCCTTCCTCCAACTGCTTTAGGAAAATACTACCTCTCGCCACACGTGTGCTTTCCCTGCAGAGCCCCAGGGTACTGTTACCAGCAGCTGACGTCTCTCTCTGTCCATCTCCTCCCACGCCACTAGCTCCTGGGGGTTCGCAGCTGAACACACAGGGCTCTTCAATCAGAGCGCATCCAGCAGCCTGCCTCTCTCTTCAGCATTCTCCAACTGATGTGCTGCAAATGCTATCACTGCTGAGATCATCTTCCAGTACTGCTGAATGCTAGCACACAGGAGCCGCTGCCCCTAGCTCAGTGACGTCCACACAGAGCACATGCTAGGTTTAAAATGACTTCCAACTCGCCCCAATCTACCTATGGCACTGACACGCAGGGAGTCTTACAAAGCAGACACTCTCAGCACAGCATCCTCATTACCCACTGTCTGTCCCTGTACCAGTGTCTCCCAAGTTTCTGATCATCTTCCTCTTCTCTATTCAGAAACGCCACTCGGTCACCTCCATCACCCATCTTGTCTCAGCTAAGTTATAAAAGCTCCGCAAATAAAACTATATCCTATATGATACCAAAACAGAATAAAACAAATAACTAAATAAGCGATCCAATAAAATGTCCCTTGATCAGCCGAAGTTTGACCTCAGTATTCTACTGAGCCTCTTTAAAGAGTGTATCTTCTCCCATCGAGGAAGTCAGAATGTGTCTAGTGCTTGCCCAGAAACCTGTCACTTCAAAAACTACATTAAATCTCCAAGGTTTGCTTCTAATGGGGAGAGGGTGGCGAAAATAAGTATGCTGAGTTTGCTTGAAGATTCTGGAATCTTGGTGGTTTGCCCCAAGGGCCCGCTGTCCTCTTCCAGGCATAAGCACTTAACCATTTGTTCTTTCCCACCACAGTAACAGGAAAACAGAGAAGGGGCCTCTACCCTATTATCTCCCAGAGCAGCGCCAACGCCAACGGCAGAAGTACGCAGCTCAC
Source organism: Ctenodactylus gundi (assembly GCA_004027205.1). NCBI lineage: Eukaryota > Metazoa > Chordata > Mammalia > Rodentia > Ctenodactylidae > Ctenodactylus > Ctenodactylus gundi. Next base: position 92,094 of record PVKB01004392.1, on the reverse strand, counting down.
CTCAGGCTAACAGACTCACACCAGAGCCCTTTGGAGAAAGGAGGAAAAAACTTCATTCAAAAAAGAAAAACAATGTTGTTATCATAAGGCATTTATTCTCCTACACAATAGGAAGCAAGGCCTGAGCCAATGTAAAGGTCTCGTTTAAAAAGAAAGAAAAATGTAGTATTTCCTGGGAATTAAATGGCCAACAAATCTTTGAAAATGCAACAAGTACTTTAAGGAACAAACATGTATTGAGGGGAAAACAACGACATCTCACACACACACACACACACACACACACACACACACACACAACCTGTGAGAGCTCTGCTGGAAATGGAGGTGGAGGCCACGGGCGTGCACACTCAGCACATCCTGAAAGTGAGGGGGCATGGCAGGAGTGCACAGAGCGCACAGTCCTCCATGTCTGCAGTCGTTCAAGCTGCCACCCACTCTTTCCTCACTTTAGGTTGCTTTCCCACAGGGTGGGAACTTCTACAGGGCCTCGGGCCACTGGCATCTAATACTGAGTATGACTTACTGCCCATAAATGTGTAGTTTATGGTCACGACTGTGACAGTGAGATAGAGAAACAAAGAGGCTGATAAAACACAGCAAGAAGGACTTGGTAGCTGCTAAAAGGGAAGGAACTGCCACTCCAAACACTAAACACTTCCTTTCCAGACTGGTAGTGTTAACTGTGAGAATGGAACAGAAAGAAGACAAACCAAGCCTTGGGATGTCCCACCTAAGCCAGCTCAGTCAACAGTAGGCCCTTGCCTTAAGAAAAAAAAGAAGCTTATCTTTGCTGCAATCCAGTTGTCCTTAAGATAGACTTAGTTACTGGAAGAAAACATGCCAAGCTCCTACTCACCTTTAGTAATAGTCTCATAGCAGACTACACACACTCTTGCTTCCCTCTCTAGATACTGCAGTTTACACTTCCTGTTACAACAAACTCCACAAAATACCTATGAAGAGTAAGAAGACAAATTTGTTGTTATAGCGTCCTACTTGAAACATACTAAAGGTTAAGAGAAAGGAGGCCCCAAACCTAACAAACCAAAACCCACTTTCCATATAAATGGAACGAATCCTTCAGTGATTTTTTTAACTTAATTAAGGTTATAACCACGTATTTCTCTGATTAAAGAGAATTCCTTTAAATCAATTCTGTTGACTAAAAAAGAGAATAAAACTTTCTTCAATGAGTAAATGTATTAAAGTTTTCTGTAGTTGTTCATTTGAAACCTTTACAAGTCGAATACTGTTTTGCTAAACATGAGGCCCTGAACCTCAGTAGGAGGTGCAATCACTCTGCGTGCCCTTTCCTTAGAGCTTACAAGTTTGCAGCTTCTCTAGCTGGTGAAGGCCCTCGAGAGAGGCCAGCCTCCGTTTTTGGAATGTGTAAGCAAACTTGCCTCTCAGGGGTTCTGTAGGCACTGGTCACAACACAAGCTGAGGAGTGGCCTGAAAATTAAGTATTCAAAGACAAAGGGGGAGAACTCTGAATTGCGAATATCAGATGCATCATTATTAGAGAGCTAAAGACAGTATTCTTAAAATTTCACAAACTTAGTAATAAGTATTCCCCGGTTCCCTGGATGTAACAAACAACCACGACTATATGATATTTAGTCCCACCCAACAGTCTGCTCAGTGCCAGTGCTTTATCTGTTTCCATGACTTGGGGAAAAACACTGACTTAAAACTAAAGCTTGTTGTCATCTATTAGCCTTTCCAGTGATCAGACTTCAGCTTTCCCCTGGAAGACAAGACTAGAGCGGGGCTGTAACTCAGTGGCAACCACCTGCCTACGTGTGAGGCAGGACAGTGAAGGACACTTTTTCTTAACACTTACCTTCCCACAGGCTCGACAGTGGTGTCGCCGTTTTGTAAAAGTGAATTTGACTTGGCAGTTCATACAATTTGGAGCTTCTGAGTCAGGAACCCAAGTGGGCTGCTTCTGGCCCAAAACCAGGCCTTCTTTACAAGTATTTTCAGGTTGAACATCTTCACTCACAGCTAGAAAACTGGATCCACTTCCAAAATTACTCTCTATATCAATGTAGTTAGAGTCGAAGCTAACCTGAGGGTCTGCTGAGGGCTCAGGAACACTGGCAGTAGGAACAGCGGCACCTGCTACGCTGGCCTCACTTTCTGGCCTACTTGCTTTACCTGATTCTCTTGAATTTCTTGTTTTTGACGGAAGGCTAGAGAACTGCTTCGGCCTGGCCCCTCCGACATGACCAGATAACCTGTTACTGTCAGAGGCCACTGATGCACTGGTCACGTCAGATGCACTGGTAGGCATCCCTGGTTCAGGCGGAACTGGGCTATTTTCCTCTACAGAAAGGGCACCATTTTCGAACGCACTCAGTTTATCTCCTGTTGCACAAATTGTATCAATAACATCACTTTCCCCAATAGCTCCTGCTTCTGCACTTAAGTATACATCACTGACATATCCATCATCCAAACCCTTTATGTCCATCCGATTCATCTGAGACTCTGGGTCACTTACATTTTCTTCAGAAGACTTTACATTAGAGGTCTGGAGATACTGTGCGGTCAGAAAGGCATCAAGTTCAGCATCGCTAATTAGTGAGCCACCCTTTATGCCTTCATCGATATTAAAGTAATCTAAGTCTTGCCCATTCACACCAGTGCTTGGAAAGGTGAGCTCTTCATAGTCAGCCACGGACTCAGAGGCTCCAGCACCCAGGAGCTCCTCGCGGGCTCCCGCAGTTGCAGAGGCAGGGGTATCCGAGGGGCCACCTGCAGCGTCAGCTCTGATGACCACCTGCTCAGGGCCAACCTTTCTATCCTCTCTCTCCTCTTCATTTACTGGCTCAAGAACTATATTTTTACAATTTTCCTCTTTCAACAGATCCATCTCACTGAGTGGTTCCCCATCTGGAAAAACATTCTTTTGTATTTCTTCACACACCATCACTGTATCCTGTGTGTGATACTTTGGTTCACTCAGAGGTAAAACATCACCTGGTGCTTTACTTTCTTTTACTGATCCACACACAGACCCGACATATGGAAGATGGGACGAGGAGGAAGGTACATCTTTGTCTGAAATGGGTGAAGACAAAGAGAAATCCTGGACTGAATTATCGTTATCTTCGAGATCTAAATTCTTTGGGTCTTGTTTTGCAGACTGTTTTATAATCAGTGCAGTTCTGTCCTCCTGATAGGAAAAGTCAGGTAATTTGACACTTTCATTTCCTGAATGTGATTCACTGAGACATAATCCATCATTTTGGGGACAACTTTTGCAAGGCAAAGCACTTGTCCCACCTCCTTCCTTTAAACATTCTGCGGCAGTTACGAGTGTCACATCCCTCTCTTCTTTCACCAAACAGGCCTCCTCTTTTAACAATTCATGTGGTGGGCTCTTGTGCTGTGGGTTATCTTTGGTATCACAAATTCTGGCGCTTTGTTCAATCAAAGCAGGTGTCATACTGAAATCAACAATAGGTTCCAACTGTTTAGAGATCATTTTTTCCTTTAGATTTTCTGTTCCATCACATTTAAAAGAGTCTGAAAGTGCTATATCTACTTTTACACCCAAGTCTTTGGTTTCAGTGATTTCTCTGCTTTGTAATTCAGAACCAACATCACTCTGTTTTTCTCTGACAGTATCACTACTGTGGTCCGCAGAAGGGATATAGACAGCATCGGACACTAAAGGCGAATCCAAACTGATCAAAGCATCTGCACTGGGCTTCAAGTCCTCAGGCAGCAACGGCTTCATATCTTCTTCGCTGGGTGCCACATGAACTACATTACCCGTATCACTGATCAGGTCACAGACAGGCGTGCCGCAACACCTCATACATGACGGCTGGATGGCATCTGAGCAGCTGCCATCCACAGAAGAGAGGAGGTCGAGGCCGGCGACATTCCTTTCATTTTGTGCAGAAGGCGGTGCCTCGAGGGTCTGTTCATTCAGGGATGCCTCAGCAGCTGCAGAGCACGTCTGCATGGCAGCGTAATGACTGATGCACTGTTGGTCCTCTGGAGGGAGGGCAGTGACCCGCAAAGACGGCAAAGAGGAAGAAACTGGACAGAGGTTCGAAGCATACCTGTTTGGCACATCATGGAGGTAATCCTGTTCACCTAGTTAAAAACACAGACACAAAGTTAGTGGGAGATCTGAATCAAATACCAGTACTTTCTTTCTATTTCTAAGACTTCTAAACTGTCTCTGGCTTCAAGGTATATTCTGCTTTTTACTTTTGAATGCCCATGTCTAAGGTGATAGGATTATACAAAGCAAATCAGCAGCATAATCCAAACCAGATTAATGGTGAGATGATAGTCTAATGTCTCCACTGGGGTCTCGGGTTCCTAGTCTTCACTCTGAGGAATATACCCTCCCACCTGGGAATGAGATTTCAGCTTTTGGCTTGCCTATACATTGGTTTAAAGGTTTTTCTTATAGTCAAATTTTTATATGCAAAGAAACGTCTAGCTTTCTTAATCTGTCTCTGGCTATGATTCCATTCTGTATAGGAATAAACTAAAAAGCAAACTTTTTATAATGTGACCAAAACTGAAACAGAATTTCCCTAAACTACTCCACACCAGAGATAAATGAATTGCAGACACTTAAAAACTACAACAGTGGTGAGACTGGAAAGCAACAAACCTGCATTCTGTTCAAAGTCATCAAGGAGTTTGTCCAAGTCGCTGACGGCTGCTTTAAAATAACTGTCCATCCTACCTGCAGACTTGTTCAAAATTTGATTCCTGTGTGTCTAGAAAACAAAAGTATGACATTTTCATTCTCCAAATATAAATATTATGCCACTGTTAAGGTCTGGATCTGTAGTGTCCCCCAAAAGCCTCACGTATTTGGATACCGTAAACTACCTACAGGTATCCTATGCTGTGGGGAGGTGGGGCCTGGCTACAGGGGCAGATGCTCCAGGCCAGGGCAACAATGACTGGGGTCCCACCTGCTGTGAGGTAAACTGTCTTCCTCTCGCTATGCTGCCACCATATGTTTCTACCATTGCTTACCACCCATGAATGGACTGTGCCCTTCTAAGACGGAGCTAAAATAAATCTTTCCTCCCTTAAGTTGTGGATGTCAGGTATTCTATCGTAGGAACGAATAACTAACACAGAACTGGTACCAGAGAAGTGGGGTTGAGGCTGTGACTTTACCCAGTGATGTGGCTTGGAAACCCTTGGAACTGGTTTGTAGGAGTTTAGAAGGGTTTGAAGATGACAACTCGAGAAGCCTTAGAACTCTGTAAACCGAGTTTGTTGGGAGATTCTAGTCAAGAGTTCAGACCAGAATGCTGAGACAGAAATGTGGACAGTGTGGATAGGAAAGTCCAGGCTCAAGAAGTTTCATTTGGGAAGGAGGAATTTTATTTGGCAACTGGCCTAAAACCCAAATATGCCATGATGTGGCAAAAAGCGTGTCTGCAATGTGCCCCTGTCCAGACACTCTGCCTGAAACTGAGATTAAGGGTAGTAGACTATTCAACCTGGCAGAGGAAATCTCAAGGCAAACTAATGTTCACACTGTCACTTGGGTACCACTGGCAGCTTTTATGTAACTGTATGGTGGGGAAAAAAGTGGCAGAAAAGGCACTTTGAGGGGTTATCAGGAACCAGTAAGACCCTGCGTTTCACTAAATAAAGGATGTAAAAGCAAAGGGCTTTGCTCTGAGAACAGCATCCTAAGGCATGCAACAGGGACAAAGAGAAAAATGTTTGCTGGAAATCAGCACGTACCAACTCAAAGGCCTCAGCAGTGACTGTTCAAGGGGCCATGCTACCACTCAAGTCAGTGGTGGACCTTGGCAATCTGTGTGGCCTTGGCCTCACCAGCTTATAGGGTACAAGAGCTGTGGCATCACGGAGGCTCCCACCCAGATTTCACAGGAAAGCCTTGGAGGCCAGGCAGCATGACCCTGGGAGGGCAGTGTGTGAAGCTGTGAAGGAGAAGCCTGAGAGGAATTGGAGACCTTGAAAATTCAAAGATGCCAGATTTAAAGATGCCAGAAATGTGGATCACTGGCTGAGAAAAGCTTTAGTCTGTGAGTGGGTCCAGTCCACAGGACAGAAGATGGAGGTTGTAGCCACAGCCACTGTCGGAGTAGGACCACCCAAGCCCTCTGGAGTTCACATCTTGCTACAGCTTGTACAGGGGCTGGATGCAGAGCTTCAGAACTTAGTAAACCTGCGGGATTGGTCAATGTCCTGCTGAGTTTCATTCCTGCTTTTATCTCCTTTCTCTCTGTCCTCCTATTTCTCCTCTTTTGGAATGAGAATGTTTACCCTGTGCCATTGTATGTTAGGAGTACTTCTCTTCGATTCTCATGGGAACTCACAGCTCAGACAGCCTTACCTTTCAAATGAGACTTTGGACTTACACTTTGTAGCAGTGTTGAAACTGTTAAGACATTAGAAATTCTTAGAGAAGGACTAAGTACAGCTTCCACAAGGAGGTGGGTCTGAGTCTTCTGGAGGCGGGGGTAGAATGCCACGGTTTGGATCTGCAGTATCCCTCAAATGCTTCAGGGACTTGGCTGCTGTGGCTCCCCGTGCTCTGCTGGGCAGTGGGGCCTGACTAGCAGAGGCGGACGTGTGGGGCTTTACGGGTAAGCACAGCTCCACTCTTTCTCCTCTGGCTGGGTCCCATCTGCCACGAGAGGAGCTGCCTTTTCCCAGCTATGCTGCCATCATGGGCTTCCACCATTATCCACCACCCACGAATGGGCTGTGACCTTCTACACACTGCGAGCTAAATCGTTCCCCCCTGAAGTGGAGGTGTCAAGTATTTTGTCACAGCAACTAATAAGTGACAATGACAGCCACCTATTCCATGTCAGGAAATTAAAAAATGGAAAAGATATCACTTAATATCACCTCTCTGAATAATCTTCAGTTTAGATGGAAAAACTCTATACATGGAAAAATATACATCTTCTTTAACAACAGGACTTTACATGCATAAGCCAAGCATCTGAGCAACCACGAGTCAAAGAAGACTTCATAATGAAAAGCTAAAAATACTGTAAATACTATCAAACAGTATGAAATATAATGTACATGAATAAAAAACACTACATAGAAAACTAGAAGATTCATGAAAAGATAAAGTGGATGAACCTCTAGTCTGAGGCAGACTCTATCAAGCAAGCCTGAGACACCTTGCAGAAATCTACCAATGAGAAATGGAACAGGGCTGGAGGAACAGAGCAGAGGTAAACCACCTGCCTAGCAAGTTCAAGGGTCAAGGCCCTGGGTTGGTTCCCCAGCACCATATAAACCTGAGCATGGTGGTGCATGCCTATAATCCCAGCACTTGGGAGGTTGAAGCAGGATTGCAGTGAGTTCAAGGCCAGCATGGGTACCACAGTGAGTTCAGGACCAGCCTGGACTGTAGAGCAAGACACTGTCTCAAAAAAATAAAAAAAAGAGAGAGAAAGAAAGGGGGTTGGGGAGGGGTGGGGGAGAAAGAGAGGGAGAGAGAGAGAAAGAGACAGACAGAGACAGAGAGAGAGAGAGGAATAGAATAGGATCAAAGGACACAGAAACTAAGTGAGGTAAAGGGGCTGTCACTGGCTTAAATAGGGAAACTGAACACAAAAACTTCAAACAACTGAAAATAAACCAAATAGCTAAAAATGACCAAGATATCATAAAGACACTAAGATAAAAAGCAGTATTCATCAGAGGATTGCTAGGCCCTAACCCATCACTGTGGATCTTAATAAATTAGGGAAAAAGGCCAACAGTTTATTTACACTGCTCTTTATAAAATATATTTTAGATAGTAAGACCATCCCTGAAGTCTTTTTTTTTTTTTTCTGACAGTGGCTCACTGAGTCACTAAGTTGCCTAGGCTAAGACTTCCAGTCAATAAATGCCGGAGTGTTGGGGCCCTCAAGGCCAGAGAGCCTCAGCATTGCAGACCTCGGCTACGTTCCTTTCCACGAAGAAGCATTTACTGTCTGGAATTTAAGTCAGGTGTTCTTCTGCTTGAAATTTGGATCAGGTGTTGAACCACGGGACTGTTCTAAAGAGGAAGCCCCAAGGTGGGGTGATGGGTCTGCAGAGTTTGTTAGCCTATTAGATTGCTTGTATGCTAATGTTAGCCTATTAGATTGCTTGTATGCTAATGTGTAGCCTATTAGATTGCTTGTATGTTAATGTGGTATGGAAGGGTATTTAAGCTTGCGCTTTGCAGAAGAAAGAGTCGAGTCAGTCAGTCAATCAATCAGTCAAATGTTCCACGATCGTGAGAGTTCGTGTGGTGTCTTTGCCGGTCGAAGACGCCACAAGTGGTGCTGAAACCCGGGAATCTCGGTAAAGTTTGCAGTAGTGCAACGCATCCCGCTTAGCGGGGGGAGGTCTGCGGTAGAGCAGCGGAGAATAAAGTTTGCAGGTATTGCAACACATCCCTGGGCTATCCTGGGGGGAGGTCTGCAGGTAGTGCAGCGTAGAGTTGGATTTTGGTAAGTTTGCGGGTATTGCAACGCATCCCTGGGCTATCCGGGGGGGGGGGGGGGGAGGTCTGCAGGTAGTGCAGCGTAGAGTTGGACCCTAAGAATCATGGGCTCAGAGACTTCCCGTTTACGCATGGAGGGCGCTTTGCGGGACATTTTTGTTAACAAGTGGGAAGGCTCAAGAGGGTATATAAGGGAAGATGTAAAAAAAAAAAAGTGTCTTTTGCAGCGTCCCTTGCAAGAGTCCAGTTTTCTTCAATCCGCACTCCCCCTCTTGTGTTCTCGTTGATTGACCGAGCGGGCTCGGTCATCTGGCGCCCAATGTGGGGCTCGAGCAAGGGGGAAATCAGTGACGGACACCGCCGGAGAGGAGCGCTCAGAAATAAGTAATAAATAGGTAAAAAAGGACAAAGAGGTAAAAAGGGCGGTGATAAAAATGGGACAAGAAATGTGGTTTATATGCATGATGATAATGGGATCCCGGGGAGCTGAAATAGTGAAAAAAGGGTTGCAACAATTTTTAAATTTTATAAAAGGTTTGTGCGCATGGTTCCCAGAGAAAGGAACTATGCGTTTAGATACTCAGGAAAAGCTTAGGGATAGTAAACAGCCCAGACTGTGCCCTCACTATAAGAGGTAAACATTGGGTTAATGAGTGTAAATCAAGACAGGACCATTTGGGTAATCCTTTGAATTTGAATAATCCTTTCCCTCCAGGAAATGGGAGGAGAGGCCCGCCCCAGGCCCCGAAGCAGCAGTGTTATGGGGCAATACAGCTTCTCTCTAAGACAATTCCCTTACATAAGGATGATTGCAAACAACCCCAGGGTATGGCAAACAGTCCTTCAGAAAATGGAATGGACCCAACTCCGTAGTATATTGGGTCTATTGGGTCGAGGGCATGTTTGCGTTTTTTCTTAGAGGATGGTGCATGGTGGCTTTCTGAGCGACTGGTCCGGACCACTGAACAGGTTCCTGTGGCAGCTGAACCTGACGATGATGCTGATATCGAGGAGTGAGGAAAATTCGTTGGACCTTTGTTCCAGACTCTTCTTTGTTGCATCCTGCCATATGGGAACAAAACAGACTACTTCTCACTATATCTTGGACTGATCAAATCCAGCGGACATATCTTCTTCCTCTTATACCTTTTCCTCCACCACTTCCCAATCCAGCATTGTGCATTGTCAATGGTAATGTGGTGGTCTGATTCTGGACAGAGACAATTGTATATTTGGAAATTGGGGGTGGCTGTCTATACCCCCTATGTTACATGGCAAGATAATGGACAATTTGACTAATTACGTATTGTTTACTGTTAATTTGAAAAGGCATTGAGCCATCCTAAGTTGAATTAATTATTGCTGAAATTGTTGCATACTGATGCAGCACAAACTGCTGTCGTTACTCAGTATGTTTCCCTCCTGGCCGGATTTTTCCCCTATGTTTGATTTTCCCTTGTATTATCTGTAGTGGAATGGAAGGATTACAAACTCTGGCCGCTAACATTCATGGGCTTAAGCTATGTGGCAAACCTCCCAGTTTTGGTGTGTAATTGGGCTGGTAGCCAAAGACGGGTAAGATTTCTCTGCATTCAAGACAACCTAAGACAGGATGCATGCCATGCTGCATGTAGTCCAATGACGGGTAAGTTCTGACTGGAAGGGAACAACCTAAGACAGGCACAGTCTCGCACCAAACTTTACATTAAAAAATAAAAAAGGGGGAGATGTTGGGGCCCTCAGGGCCCGAGAGCCTCAGCATTGCAGACCTTGCCCACGTTCCTTTCCACGAAGAAGCATTTACTGTCTGGAATTTAAGTCAGGTGTTCTTCTGCTTGAAATTTGCATCAGGTGTTGAACCACGGGACTGTTCTAAAGAGGAAGTCCCAAGGTGGGGTGATGGGTCTGGAGAGTTAGCCTATTAGATTGCTTGTATGCTAATGTTAGCCTATTAGATTGCTTGTATGCTAATATGTAGCCTATTAGATTGCTTGTACGTTAATGTGGGTATGGAAGGGTATTTAAGCTTGGGCTTTGCGGAATAAAGAGAGTCGAGTCGAGTCAGTCAGTCAACGTTCCACGATCGTGAGAGTTCGTGTGGTGTCTTTGCCGGTCGAAGATGCCACACCGGAGTAGAATTTTTTTTTTTTAAATCATCCCTTCAGAGTTCCCAATTCAATAAATAGACTAACCAATGGCTCTCAATCTTTGCTCTGTCAGAGTAAAAAGTTGATGGGGAACTTCATAAAGTTGTGAACACGTCAGCGCCTCCAAATCTAGTGGCCAATTTCATCATTAATAACTGTGTAAGAGCACCATCACAGAATATATTCCTGCCTAAGAAACTGATCTTGAATCTAAAACTTTTCGAACATACTATGTCTGCAAAAAATCAGCACAGCTGGACAAGTTAAATCATCTAAACAAAGAAACAGCTCCCAACTAGAAGGTCTAATACTCTGTAGCACTGTTCTTCAAACTGTCAGGAACATGCCTACTTTTTATTTTTATACTTCCAGTCAGTTGTAAATGGTTACTTTTGTAAAAACATAACTTTTGCAACAATAAATACAAGTGAACAGACACATGACCTACAGAAGAAATTACTAGACATGTAGCCCAGAAAGATAAACAAGAGAAAAATATGAAAAAGCAGTCAAAAGACTGAATGGATCCCATACAGACAAAAGAGGGCATGGAAAAACTTTTATTTGAAAAGATAACATTGGGAAAATTTCCAGAATCAATGAAAAATTCAACAGGTACAGTTAACACATTTATTACAAACAGTATAAACAAAGAGACGTTTATACTTAAGATACATTAATCTGAAAGTAGTGAATTCCAAAGAAGAAAAAGTGAGAGGAAAGAGGTCATTTTCAAATAAGACATAAACTTAAAGCAACAGGTAAACTTCAGAAATACTTTCTATAACAAAGGTACAGCATCATCCTAACTCAGTGACACAACTTTTTTTTGTTTCCATTTTTAAATTGTGGTTATACTATACCTAAAGAACGTACAGAACATAGAAACTAAGCAGGTCGTCGCTAAGAGACAAAGTAGGAAGCAGAAGAAAACTTCAATGAACATTCTCAGAGCAAATAAAATGACACCATGAAGCAAGAACAGGCCATAAATAAACATAGAAAAACAAATGATCACAGAAATTGTTAGCATAAATCTTAAAAATTTAAGACAAGTACACTTGTGAGATGATTCAGTGAAAGCGGTGCTTAGAGGGACATTACTAACACTACATTTTGAGTTCTTGGAAAAGTCAGGATGTATTATGTCTGTTTTTCAAAGATCACTGATCTATATAAAGAACAATCAATGATATATGGCCTGTTTTGTTCAATATTCTTTTGCCATTTCTCAGTGAGCTTCACAATTCCTCGTTCATAGAGACCTGTCTTTATGAGTGGAAAACTGAACAAGGTGCTGGTTTACAGTCTCATCTGAACTGAACATCATACCACGCAAGGAGTTTTGAAGAGTGAAACAAGTGAGGCAAAGTCTGATGGCCCAAGGTCAGGGAAGTATGGCAGGTGTGGCTACACATCCCATCTAAGCTCCTATAATTTTTGACAGATGATCAAACTTGTGTATGGTCTATTACTGTTATGATGGAACAGTACTCCTTAAAAATTAATGAGTTCTGGATGTTTCTGCATGATGGATTCAGTCAAACTGTCCAACTGCTGACAGTACCCATTTTAATTGTTTGGGTCCGTGGTTTAAGCTCAAAAAACATGACACATTGAGAGTGTAACCTTCCTCTGATGAAAGTCTGCTTTTGATGTCATCTGAGGTGAATTATCATGTGGGGACCAAAACCATCTCTGCACCATACTGTTGTAAACAACCCACTTCTCAACACTAGCTATCACTAATATATAAATGCACAAAATACCCACACTCAATTTAATCATTGTGTATCACATATATATATAAAATAATAAAAATGGAGAAAAAAAATGTGTCACGACTTCTCTGACACCCTAGTACATTTACCTGAACTCAATAATCTAAGCTTCCACCTTCAGGAACCAGAAAAATATAAGAACAATTTAAGCCTAAAACAAGTAGAATAAAGAATAAAATCAGAGATAAAAAAAATCTATTAGGGCTGGAGGAATGGCTTAGTGGCTAAAGCGTTTGCCTAGAAGGCACTAAGTCAAGCGCTAAGTACCCGCGTCCAATTCCCCAGCACCACATAAACTGGGCACTGTGGCGCACGCCTGTAATCCCAACACTCTGGCTGAGAAAGGAGGACTGCAGTGAGTCCTGGGCCAGCTTGGGCTGCCTAGTGAGTTCAAGACCAGCCTGGGCTACGGAGTGAGACCTTGTCTGAAAAAAAAAAAAAAATCAATGAAATTTTAAAAAATAAGGAAAATAGAAAAAAGCAATTAATCCAAACTCATTCTTTGCAAAGGTCAATAAAATTGATACATTAATCAAGAAAAAGAAAGTACCAATATCAGAAATGTAAAAAAAATTTATCATTAATGATGCTTAGACACTAAAAGAAAAATAAATAATAGTATGAACAAATGTGTTCACAAACATGGTAGCTTACATTAAATGGACTGATTCCTCAAAAGACACAAACTATCAGGACTTATACAAGGAGAAAAAAAAATACAAAAGCCCATATCTATGAAAGAAACTGAAGTAATAACTAAGTCTCCCACTTGAAAAATCACCTGATCCAGATGGATCCACTGGTTAGTTTCACCAAATATTTAAGGAAAAAATGTCAATTCTCCACAACCTCTTCTAGAGAAAAGAAGTCAGACAGAATACTTTTGAGCTCCCTCAAAGGTCAGCATTATTCTAAACTTAAAACCAGATGACATTACAAAAAAGTTATAGACCAATATTGTTCATGAATGTAGATGTAGAAATGTTTAAAACAATATTGGCAAACTATATCTAACAATAAAAAAATTACATAAAATAATCAAATGAAATGTATCCAGGTTATAAGAATAGTTAAACATTTGAAAATCATTATAATCTACCCATCAACAGACTAAAGAATTGCCATACAATAATAATGGGTATAAAAGAGAAAAAAGAATTGACAAAAGCAGTAACTATTTGTGATTTAAAAAAACCTCTCAGGAAACTGCCACCAGAGGGAACTTTTCAATTGATAAAGAATATTTATAAAAGACCTAGAGCTAACAGTACATTTAATAATAAGGAACTGCCTTAATGCAAAGACTAACATCAAGGACAGGATGTGTTTTTCTCACCTCTTTGACACAACAAAAATGCTAACATGTTAGCTAGTACAGTAAGACAAGAAAAAAAAGTACACTGAAAAAATAAAAGTACAACTTTCTCTCTTTGAAGAACATGATTTTCTATGTTGAAATCTAGAAATAACCCTTGACCTTTAAGTCAAGGTCGCATAATATAACATCAATGCACAAAAGTTATTTGTGCTCCTATATATAGAAAAGAAGTATTAGAACTCTTAATTATTTCCAATGGCACCTAAATAATGAATTAGGTTTAAACCCAACAAAATCCTTATGAGAGCCATCAATGCAAATCTATAAACCACTGATTAAAAAATCTCAATAAATGGGAATATATTCCCTGTTCATGGATAGTATTAAAATGTCAATTCTCCCCAGCCTGATCTCAATTCAATGCAAGCCCAACCAAAATCCTAGAAAGCTTGCAAATCTCAAGAAACTGATTTTAATATATATCGAAAAGCAAGAGAACAAAAACAGCCACCACAACAATGAAGAACAACGAAACTGGAGGACTCACACCACTTTGGATTTAAGACATACTCGAAGGTTAAAGTAGCAGGGCTGCACGATGATGGCGAAAGAATACAGAACACGACTCCAGACAGACAACTAGGTAAACATGGTCATCTTCTCTTTGACCAGGACGCAAAGGTACATTAATGAAGAATGCAGTCTCTTTACCAAGAGGTACTGAAAAAACTAGACACCCCTATCAACATGTGAACTTCAAAACCAGCATACCTGTTATGGATTGGATCTGAAGTATCCCCCCAAAATCTCGTGTCACTTGGATGCTGTGGATTACCTATGAATACTACATGCAGTTGGGAGGCGGGGTCAGACTGGAAGTGGCAGGTGACTGGGCCTTGATCTGGAGGGGCACGTGCTGGCTCCTCCCTTCCTCGTTAGCTTGGCTTCTGTCTGCCATGCTGGGGAGAGCTTTCTGGCTGTAGCCCGACCACGTATGCTCTCTATTGCTGGCTACCCATATGTAGGCGGTGACCCACTGAAAACGTAAGCTAAAATAAATCTTTTGTTCCTTAAGTTCTGATTGTCAGGTATTCTGTCCTAGCAACGAGAAAGTAACTAAGATGCTTAAAGGTGGCTTCAAAATATTAACAGTTCTAAATATAAAATGCAAAATTGTAAAACTTCATGAATAAAACTTACAAAAATGTACAAAATCTTGGTTCTGGTGATGTAAATACAGCATCGATTAAACCACTGCAAAAACGTTAATAAGCAATAGTTTGCTAAAATAATTCCCAGCACTGCAAGGACCAGCAATAAAAATAACAGTAACATCTGCTCTGCCAAAGATGCTCTTGAGAAAGAGAAGAGCCACAGACTGAAAAAAACTCACAGGACCCATAACTAATGAGGACTTGTATCCAAATCCACAAAGAACCCCTAAAACTTGGCAATAAGAGAGGCAACCCTATTATAAAAATGGGCGAGGACCCTAGCGGCAGAGTGCTTGAGTAGCATGCTCAGGATCCTAGGTCTGATCCCTAGTGCTACAAACAAACAAAAAATCAACCAACAATACATAAATAAAAAGGCAAATGTTTTGAAAAGACACTTCAAAGGTACAGAGATAGCAAACAAGAATATGAAAAATGTTCAACATCATTTGTTGTTAGGGAACTGCAGATTAAAACTTGACACCTATTATGTTTAAATTGCCCCAAAACTATGACACCAGATGTTGAGAGGATGTTGAGCAAAAGAAAACTCATTTATTGCTGGCAAGAAGGCAAAATAATGCAGTCATTTTGGAGGATAGGTTGGCAGTGACTTAGGAAACTAAACATCACCTAGCTATACAATCTAGTTCCCTTCCTACTAGGTATTTACTCACTCAGGTTAAAGCTGTAAGTTCACATGAGAATTTATACAAGAATGCATACAACATAAATGAAGCTACTTCTACATATTCATGTCAACCAAAAGATGGAAGTAACCAAAATGTCTATCTCAGTGGTTTTCTCATTGCCAGGACACAGTTCCTGATACCCACAACTTAAGGAAGGAAGTTTAATTTAGCTCACAGTTCCGAAAGTCTCAGTCTCTTCTCAAGTGCCTGGCAGTAGTAGAAGGGCATAGCAAAGAGACAGTCAGAGAGAAGCTGTATACCCCACAGTGGCCAGGAAGCAAGGACAGGAGTCATACTGACCACTGAAGGGATTAAGTCATCTCGAAGAGATCAGGAAACAGCCAGGGTAGAGCCTCCAGGTGAGTGTGAAAGACTGTTGGGCACTGAATGAGGAACCAATACCCACTCTGGATATAGGTAGCCTAACTGTCAGAACTAAACTGAAAGGGAGGAAGAAGAAAAATTATTACAGCCTTTTCTGGGAAAGTACTAGCCTTCGTGATTGCTACAGAGACCAACTTGCTCTTGTCTACACAGACCGCTGATCTCCATCACAGACTCCAGTCTTTGGTCTTCCCATTGTTTTCTGAATAATGTTGACCTGTAGCAGCCGTGCACGGGCTGTCCTGCAGCATCAAACTGGTGTTCTATCCCACGCTGAGCAACCACTGGACCCTCCAGCTCTTGCGCGCGCAGGCCGCCATTATGGACTCTTTCTCCTCAGACTGGTAAGCCCTCCAAATAAACCCTTTTTACTTATAATTTCTGTTAATTCTGCCTCTCTAAGCATCCTAACCACTACAGTCAGGAAGTAGCTAGAGGGAGGGATATATCCCTCAGTGATCCGCCCCTGCTGACCAGTCCCCATCTCCTAAACAGCAGGGAATCCACAGATTAATCCACCTGATCCAATTAACTCTCACAATCCAATCACACTCCAAATTTATGAGGTTCTGGGAGATATTCCAGATCCTAACCACAAAAATGTCCTCTAGAGGGTATATGATTAAACAAATCCATCCAATAAAGTATTAGCATTATCAAGAAATGTGCTGTCAAGGCACCAACATACAGATACATTTTAAATACATACTGCTAAGTGAAGGAATCTTCACACAGTATGACTCCGACTATATACCATTCTGGAAAAGGTAAAACTACAGACACCTGTGTAAAGAATTCTCTCATATATATGTGCACAAAGACACACACACACACACACAGAGTCAGGCATCCCACAATGGAATGTAAGATGTGATAAGAGTCTAAAGATATCCCAAATGCATAAAACAACATCAGGAGGTAGAGGAATAAGGTGCAGATTGATCTTTGGAAAGGAGCAACATCTGTAAGACTCAAGCCAGAGGAGCATGCGCACCAAGCTCTAGCTGACAGATGATTTCCATGAAGCTAACAATTCTGAACCCACTGCACAGGTGCAAGGAAGCTGGACCATCAGGCATGAACGGCAGATGAGGAAGCCAGGTTTCTCACTGTCGACGGAGGAGGTTACATATTACATATTAGCAAAGAGAAGCGGTTATGCTATCTGTGTGGTAATGCATTTGAAAGAAAGATGAGATGGGCTGGAGCAAAATGGTATAGCCATGAAGACAACAGTATAAATGCACAGGGAACTCGATACGGACATTGATGGCTAGCACAGACACACCTAGGCACATATGTGTAAGCCTAGGTCAGGACACACACATACGGCCTTGCTGTGTTGGCTGATATTCCAGTGACAAGAACGCACTCAGCACCCAGACTCTGGGCTCTAAAACCATTCTCCAACCAAAGGACTCCAGCCTCCTTGGAGAAACAGTCGCTTTCAGACAGGGAAGAAAATAAATGAGTACGTGATGGTGCCAAAAAGAAGTGCAGTGCATCTTGGGACAGAAACAGAATTTCAGGAAAGAACAATAACAACAACAGACAGGAAATGTGAATGAAGGACAGGATTTACCACTGATGCAGCTAATCCCAGCACTGAAAGAGACTGAGGTAGGAGGATCGCAGGGTCTGAGTCTACGGGACAAATCAGTGAGAACTTGTCTCAAAATAAAAGTAAAAAGCAATGGGGATAAGCCTGGCCGTAGACTATCCCTAGACCTGACCCCCATTACTGCAAACGCAGAAAAAGAAAAAAAAAAGAATTCACTAATCACAACAATTATACTAAATTAAAGAAAAATGTTAAAAATAAACTCAAGACGGGCCTGCATATACATAATTCAGTAGTTAGAACACTTGCCTGGCATGCACTTGGCGCTGGGTTCAATTCCCAGCACCGCATAAAAATTAGGTGGGTGTTAAAAACATTAATCCCAGCCATTTGGGAGGTTGAGGCAGGAGGAATGCCACTTGTTCAAGGCCAGCCCGGGCTACATCATGAGTTCAGAAGCAGCCGGGACTAAAGAGCAAGACCCTGTCTCAAAGCAAAATGAAACACCAAACAAAAAGATAAACTGAATGTCAGGTATTTGATAACTCTGTATTAGCTCTGTCCCAATTTTGTAAACATAGAACTATTCTAAAATTAGTCATTTAAAAATGCAATCGAGGTATTAAAAATAACACTATTTATCAGTATCAAAAAAAGAGGTGAGAACATATCGTAGGCAGCAGAATAAAAAGGGATTGCAAAGTAAAAAGGGTCTGGGGGCATAATTCAGGGATTCTTGCACTCGCCAAGGAAGCTAGGCCCCAGCTTGGATCCCTGAGGACCACATAACAGCTGGGTGTGGTGCTGCATGCCTATAATCCCAGTGTTCAGAAGGCTGAGGCAGAAGGATTGCTGTGAGTTCGAGGCCAGCCTGGGCTACACAGTGAGTTCAGGACCAGCCTGGACTATAGAGCAAGACCCTGTCTCAAAAAAAAAGAGAAAAAATGAGAAAGCATATTCAAATAACAAGTGGTCCATAAGCAAAGGGGGAGGACGGTCAAATAAAAGAGCCCAGAACTGAAGGGTACGGGCTGGAGGGCACTGTGGCTCATTCAGGGATCAGTACACAACTGAAAGACCCCTACTAGGCCACACCATAGTATCAGAGTGGTTTACCTGAGAATCACCGCCATATCTGTCTGACTTCCCCTGCTCTTCCATTTCCTGTTCAAAGTGCTTAATCAGGGAGCATCCCTCCCGCAATAAGTTACTCGTTACTCCCCCAGGACAAGTCTCTCCCTGAATTCAGCTTCCTGAGGACAAGATGTTATATTTTTTCTTCACCCGTGCATCCAAACTGTCCTGACGAATGCCTGGCACATGAAGTATATTAACACACATACTTGATAAGTAAATACAAAATCTTCCAGAGAGACATAGTGGGTGGCAACCAAAGATCTGCATCTCCAAGGACTTACAACTTAGAATTCTATGCACAGATACAATCAATAAGCAGTGTGCCAAGTAGTTAAGTATGAGCACCGAATGACAAATGTCTGGACACGCAGATTCTAAGAATCCTGCCTGTAGTTCAGTCTTTCTGAGGAAGCTACTGAAAAATATGCTGGACCAACATGAGAGAGCCCAAGGAAGGGGAGGACCTGGAATGGAGAAGGGGCTACTTGACACAGAGAGGACTGGAGAGGACAGGGTGGGGCAGAGGCTGCGGCTGGACAGCGCCACCCAAAGACAAGAGACAGCCCCACACAGGGAAGGCGTGTCAAACAGACACTACCTGCTCTATCTGAATCTATCGGGGGGCTACTGACGTATCAATATATCAGGGGGTAGTATATTACATAAAGAATATGAGACATAAAGATACAAACCATATACACTTACAAAGATGTATAAAAAGTAGAAATACTAAAAACTAAGGTAACTGCTACCTTTGGGAAAGCTATACATAACATTTACATAAATAAAATGACATGAGGCTGGAGGAATGGCTCAGTGGTTAAAACACTTGCCTAGCAAGCGCTAAGTACCCGAATTTGCTTCCCCAGTGCCACATAAGCCAGGCGTGGTGATGCATGCTGTAATCCCAGCACTGGGAGGCTGAGGCAGGAGGACTGCTGAGGCCAAGGCCAGCCTGGGCTACATAGTGGGTTCAGGACCAGCTTGAGCTACAAAGAGACCCTGCCTCAAAAATAAATAATTTAATTAATTAAATAAAATGACATGACACGAACCCTAAGGTGTGGCATGGAACCACTTTTGGGAAACGAGAGGGAAGAGAGTGGACAGACGCAGCGCCGCATCTGAAGCAGGGCTGGTCCACACATCTACGCCCTCTTCTGTAACAGACCCAGGGCAGGGAGAGAGCGGGAGGTGAGAGATGCTGCAGTTACTGGTGCTACTTACAAACTCGGGAAGTCACGCAACTGCGTCACTGGCTCTGGTGCAGCCTTCTAGAACAGGTCTCAGCAGAGAGCGAGCCCTTACTGCAGAGGGGCATCCACTCTGTAACAAATTAACTTCAGTCCCAAACATTCGATGTGCTACTAGCTCTGCACCATTCCCGGGGGAACTCAGAAAGAGTGGCTCACAGGGCTTTCCAGGTTCCATGACTCTTGGGGGAGGAAGCTGGGAAAGGCTGTCTTCCTACAACAGGACCAGGGCTGACCAGGCCTTACGCAGACAACTGTTTTCTTCAGTCTAACCCTGTAATATAATCTGACTTTCTAAATTACATGCACATATCCCTTTGATAAACATAAACCTCAAATAAAAACAGATATAATAGCTGGGCGTGGTAGCCACGCCTATAATTCCAGCTACCCAGGAGGCTAAGGCAATAAGATCACAAGTTCAAGACAAACCTGGGAAAGGGAAACCTAATGAGATCTTGTCTCAAAAAAAAAAAAAAAACCTAATCATAATAATGAAAAAAAAAGGACTGGGGATAAGGCTCAGCACTTCCTGGGCTCAACTCCTAGTTCTGCATAATAGATTAACATATTAATAAAAGGTAGTAAAGGAACTCTGAATAAAGAATATGCTTTAAAACCAGGATTTAAAAGGCCTAGAAATAGCTTCACACTAGGAAAGGCCAGGTAATATTTTAAAAAATAAAATTCATTAAACAGTAGCTATTTACAGAGCATTTCTATTTATATAGTAACGTATCACTAAGCATTGTACTGAGGTGTCCAAGAAGATAACATGACAATTTGTAAAAGACAGGACAATGCAAACCCTATCTACTGAAGCCTGTCAATACCAACTCTTTAAAACTGCACACATCTGTCCGGAGGCATTCTGGGGCCAGCAGCTGATCCCATCCAGTAGAAGTCACAAAGGGACGAAGGCAAACCCGTGGGTGGGTGCAAGTGACAACTTGTTTCATTTAACAGTTCTACCTACTTGGCCACTTATGCACTCTCAGGCTTACAATTACTATTATTATTATTTTTGAAATGAAGTCTTACTCTGCAGTCCAGGCTGGTCCTCAACTCTCTGTATGGCTCAGGCTGGCCTAGAATTCATGGCAATCCTTCTGCCTCAGCCTCTGGAATGCTGGGACTACAGGTGTGCACCAACACACCCAGCTAATTCCGGTACTGGGGAATCACACCTGGGGTCATCCGCCTTCTAGACAAATGCTCTAATCACTGAGCTATGCACCCAGCCCTCAAACAAACCTGTATATTTGCTTTTTAAAAGTAATTTCTTATTTAGACAGGACCTTGTTCTGTAGTCCAGACTGGTCCTGAACTCACTATGTAACCTAGGTTGATCTTGAACTAAAGGCAAAGTTTAGTTGCCTTTAGAATGCTGGGATCACAGGCATGTGCAACCATGCCCGGCTTTACACGGTGCTGGGAAATTGAGCTTGCGAGGCAGGCACTTGAACTATTCCTCCAGCTCTGGTAAATGTTTTTTTAAAAATCTCTTTAGAATTAAAAAAAAAAAAGAAAAGAAAATCTCAGTAGAAATGTATGAGACGAATCAGAAAACCAACCCCAGTAACGGTAGTAAAAGCGGCACTAAGACCTGCACTCAGCCAGTGCAGGAGAGGACAGAAAGGGCCAGGGAAGGAGACGCTGCAGGGAACCAGCCAGCTGTGCTCGCCAGGGCAGCGCAGGCCGCACAGAGAGAGGCAGGGCTCAGGAACCGCGTCTCTGAGGCACCCTGCGAACATCCCATCCCGGAGAGGGTGAGCTCCAAGGGCCTGCCAGGTACAAGGACCTGGACCGCACGCGAGAAGTCTGAGACAGACAAACGCGGGAATCGCCCACGCACAGCTGTTAGTGGCTCTGCTCACCTAGGAAAAGCAGGTACGACGTGAATGTGACATCAGACAGCGGAAGTTCACAACTCGGGGTCCCAGCACTTGGGAGGCCCTGACTTCCCCATCAGCACCAGAGCTTGGGGTGGGGAGTGGGGGGTGTGAGATTAAAAAAACTCTAGACAAAACTTTCTCCAGTGTTTTAAGCCCATTTTTATGAGTAAATTGTTAAAAAAGAAAATAGTAAAAGCACACAGGAAAATGTATATGAACAAGCACCAGATCATTACTAAATCTGGGTGAGGGCTACCAGAGCCTTTTAAAGCTACTGGTTAGGAATCTACTTTTTTCTTTTTTGAAAATAAGCATATACTTTTGCAGAACATAAAAAACATAGAAAAAAAAGAACTTCAGTTTTTTTCCTTAAAAATTACGGCATGTCTCCTTGCAATCTAAGCGTAAAAAATCCCTTTAGAAAAACACTTGGGCGCTGGCCCCTGGCAAAGGAGGTCTGGAGAACCGAGTAAGAACAGGTAAAACTGTTCAGGGCGCCACCAGGGTGACAATCATCACAACATCAAACATCAACAGCTGCTGTCTTCTAAGAAAGATAAGGTTTTTTTAAATTTAAATAATAAACCTACTCAAATGCTGAAAAATGTGTTAATTTTCTAAAAATCATCTCAGACGTAACAGAAAGTAAACTGATACAATCTCTCAGGGAAACAATATGACTACATGTACCAAAAGACTTAAAGATTCCTAATCTAGCCAATTCCCTAGAATTTAATAAAATAATTAAAAACTACTGGAGAAAGGATGCATACAAAGATACTTCAGCAAATCACTGGCTGAGGAAAACGTAAATATCAACATCGGAACACAAAAGAAAATTATACAGGCATCAAAAGTAACGTTCCTGTCGGCCGCCTACCAAAACAACCACCGCCATGAAGAACCCTGCTGGCTGCGGCGCTGGCGACTGCTGTACGCGCCAAGCGTGCTCCCACGCGAGGACCGGCCCGCTTCCCACGCTTCCACCCGAACACCACCGGCCCAGACCCAACAGAGAAGCACATTCAGTCGCCTTCCACAGAGCTAGACACCTACGTGACTTACCTAACTGTAAGACAATTACATACATGTTTCACTTTAAAAATAGGGCTGTTTTTCAATTAAGGAGCTGGAGGAACGGCTGGGCAGTTAAAGCGCTTGTTTAGCAAGCGCTAAGTCAAGGGCTAAGTACCTGAGTTCGATTCCCCAGCACCACATAAGCTGGGTGTGGTGGCACACACCTGTAATCCCAGCACTCGGGAGGCTGAGGCAGGAGGATTGCCGTGAGTCCAAGGGCAGCCTGGGCTCCACAGTGAGTTCAGGACCAGCCTGGACTACAGAGTGAGACCCTGTTCTCAAAAAAAAGAGGTATTTAATATTTTCTTTTCAAATTAATAATTTTTTGGTGGTACTGAGGGTCATATCCAGCACCCTGCCACTGAGCTAGATCTCCAGCCCATTTTTGACTTTTCGTATTGAGGCAGGGTCTTGTTAAGCTGCATAGGCTAAACATGAACTTGTGATCCTCCTGCCTCAGCCTACCAGACTGCTGCTGGGCTTACAAGCCTACAACACTGGGCCTGCCTAATAAATAAAATTTTTAATTTTCTGAGTTTTAAGTTAAAAAACAGAAAATGCACTACACTAGAGAACAAATGTTTATTTTTGTGTTCAATAATATTTAAAAGTGATCATCCTTAATAATCATGTTAAATGAACTGTAGTGTTACTGTACACAACATTATGATTGAGTATCAGTGGGAATTTAGCTTCATCTATAATGTAACTTTCAAAGGGTATTTTGTTCATATACAATTTGTATAATACAAGAATCAAAGGCATGCTTATGAGACTTTAAAGAGTTGGGGAAAACAAACGTTTCAACGATATATGCGATCTCTTCAAGTCAATTAAGAACACATCCCTGCAGAAGGATCACGAGGTCAAGGCCGCCTGGCAACTTGGCCCTGGGAAAGGAAGAAAACTGAAGGAAAAACGACTCCAAGAGTCAAAATACTGCCAGGGATTTTATTATCTTTACATGATGGGATTATGATTAGTCCTCCTTACTCCTTATCACAATTTTCAATTTTTTACCATTATGGAATTTACTACCCAGAGAAGAAGAAAAGAGGAATTAGGTAGAAAGTCACGCCCAGGTTCACGGACCCACGCCACGAAGCCCCGCCAGCCCAGGGCACCGGCTCCAGGAGCCAGAGGACGGACCTTCGCGGGAAGCAGACGACCGCTCAGCGGAAGGGCGGCTCGGCGGGGCCACCGCCGCGGGCGGGCGGGCCGGCGGCAAAGGCCACCCTGGCCGGGCGCCGCGGAGACCCTCGCGCCCGTGGGCGGAGACTCGGGCCGGCCCGAGCGGCGACGCCCCCTGCCGGCCCCGGCCGGGGCGGGAAGCGCCGGCCCGGCGGGAGGGCCGGCCGCGCCGGGCTCGGGTCCCCGCCGGGCGCCCGCCGCGGGCCGCAGCAGCAGGGACGGGGCGTGCGGCCGGGGACTCTTACCTCCGCGCACCCCGCAGCGCTCTCCGGGACCCGACGCGACGCGGCGCGGAGGAGCGAAGGGCGGCCCGGGCCGGGACACCCGGAGTGCGCGACGCCGGCCCGCTGGCCCCTCCCGCCTGGCCGCGCCGCGCGCGCACGCGCAGAGGCGGTGTCTCCGCGCACGCCCCCTCCTCCGCGGCCGCTGCGCGCCTGCGCGCGGCGTCGGTTCCGCTACCGGAAGTGCCCGACGAGGCGCTGGGGGCGGGGACGCCCCGGCGCTCGTCCCGAGCTCGCAGCGTGGTGTCGACTCGCTCGGCGTCCTGCCCCGTCGTGCCCGGTCTGCCCCGGCCCAGCGGGGTCCGCGCTGCCCGCCGGGCCCGCGGCCTCTCCGCCCCGCGCTGCCGCCCCCCCGCCCCTTCCCAGCGTTGCCTCACTTTTTTGGGGGGGACTGAGGATGCATTTTAATAATGACACGTACAGATTGGTTATACAGACCAGCGGGTTGCGCTTGGGCAGCGTCGCACACGCACAGAACTTGATCGTGCCGCCGTGACCCCGGCCCCTTCCTTAGTGCCGTGGGTTTTTTTTTAAGGGGGTGCGTGTCACATGTGTAAAGTGTTTTAGTTCTGCTTTCTACCAGCGGCGACTGGAACGCAGAACCAAAAGCGGGCTTCCCTGCGAGTGAGGCGGACCGGTCACATGATGGCTGTTGTAATTCTTGAGCTCGGCGTTTGTCTTTTCGAGTTTCCTGGCAGTTTAAAGGAGAGAAGACGCCTGTGGGATCAGACCGTCATTTCGGCCGGAGTCGAGGGGTGGGGGAGGAAAAGATCTTAACAGCTAGAAATTCTTGGCAGTCTTCCAAAACCAGCGTATTCCGCTCACCGATGGTGTGTGGTGGAAGGTTTCAGATTAAGCCTCGTATGCTAAGGCTGTAGTTGACAACTACAGTTCATGATCTCTCACAGGGCTTTGATCCCTAATCTGGTTGACCTAAACTCTAAAATTAAATTCGGGGGCCTCAGTTCAAAGTAAAACTTTCTATCACCTAAAGGAATTGTTGCACATCTGCTGTGGGACAGGCAATGTGCTAGGTGTGTTGCCTGTGTTCTCTTTGGTCCCAAGAGTCACGCTACGGAGTACACTCTGCACCTTCTGTGACACCTTAGGCACTGTAACAGGTAAACTGAAGGCCGCTGCTTGTGAAGAGCCACCGTTCAGTAGCCGAGCAGCGGAGCTTTTATTCATACACGTTGTTAACAGTAGACATTTATATGGTAAAGTACCTGGACAGCCAATGGAAAGAGAAAAGCAAAATGCTAACATCTTAGGTACATGGAGACAATAGATACGTTAGCACACAGTTAACAAAATTCAAAACTTAAATGCTTACCACCTATTTTGCTAATGTCCAAACTCAGAAAAGATGACATAATGCCAAATGAGTTCCTCCGCAGACCAAACAGACTAACCTTCTTAGGACGAGGATCAAGCCCTTCTGAAGGTCAGGTGGGCGCTCGTAAGCTGGGCTAGCCTGCCTTGGAGAAGTGTGACGTACAAGGTGGGAAAGTTGTCAAGCCACATCAAGAACTTCTCAGATATTCACATAACTCGATTCAGTATTTTTTATTGGAAAATGATAAGGAGATATTCCAAAAAACAATTTACACAGAGAAATAGTTAAATGGAAATGGAAATAAATTTCAAAAAATGGACAAGTCTAAAAGCCAGCATTAAGAGAATAAAGGATTGTTGCATGCGTGATTAAAACCATTAAAATTACAATTTTAGTAATGTGAAGAAATTATCTTAATATTAAAAACATTTGTTATTGCATATGCCTTATGAGGTCAGCTATAGTTATGCGCATAAAAGAGTGAAGAAAATATATGAAAATGTTGATAATGATGGGTTGTCAGAGAAGCCATGACTTTTTTTCCTGTTTTTCGAAGGTCATTTATTTATATAGAAAACAAAGGCCAATCAATGATCATATTGCCCATTTTGTTCCATAACCTTCTGCCATCTCTCAGGGAGCTTCATAATTCTCAATTCATGGAAAGACCTGTCTTCATTGGTGAAAAAAGGAACAAGTTTACAGTCTCCTTTGTTGTGAACATTATACCAGGCAAGGAGTTTTGGAAAGAGCAAACCAGGTGGAAATCTGATGGTGCTAGGCCGAGCCGGTGAGGCGCCAGAAGTCATTGTGCTGTTGCGTTGTTGTGATGGGATGCAACTCTGACAGCTGGCAAGCTCCGGACACTTTGGGATGACGGATTCACTCAAACTGTACTATAGTGGCCGAGTGTACACATTTGAATTGTTTGGTTCCTTGGTATGACCTCAAAAAGCATGACCCCTGTAAAATCTGGCCGTAGTGAGAAAGCGCCCTTCCTCCGAGGCGCATCTGCTTTCGGTGTCTTTTGCGGTGAATCGCCATTTCAGGACTGAGATCACCAGACACCCCGTTGTTGGGAACAATCCGCTTCCTGTTACCAGTTATCAGTGGCTTCAGAAAAGCACCATTTTCTTCACATTTAGTGAGCATATTGTGGATATTTCTATGCGTCGTCAAGGGAACTTCTTTGAGGTCATGAGGAACCCAAATATGGAGCTTGCTGATGTGCCCAGCTCATTCAGGTGGTCGTGAATGCTTGAATGATGGGTGTCCAAGATTTTTGCAATCTCTTGTGTCATGTAATGTGGGTTTGACTCAATCAATGTCTTTATTTTGTTGTCATTAATCTCAGCAGCTCTGCCTGACCAAAGAGTATCATTGGAATAAAAAAAAAGACCACTGCAGAATTTTGTAAACCATCATTGGCACTGGTGTTCTTGTAGATCATTGCTGGCGTAAACTGTACACAACTTTTCACAAGCTTGTCATGCATGTATTCTTCCTTTTGTGGAAGTAAGACAGTAAAATGTGGTGAAAATGCAGTTTGGTTTCCATTTTCAATTTGTTGTGAAATCTCCAAAACTCGACCAGATCACTCATTTTTTTTTAGAATGGTCAGCTATCAAGTGACATAGCAATAACATAGATGCAAATGGCTGTGGTACTTCCAAAAACAAACTTGCGCCATCTGTTGCAAAAATGTCTTATTACTTTTCTGATAGCCCAGTTGGAATATAGTCATTATTACCTTGGAAATTCTTTTTTTTTTTTGCAGTGTATACTACCTTTTTAGTCTAAGAAATTGAACGTATGCCATCAGTGAACCTAAGAGTGCAATCTTATTATTAAGAGCATGATCTTTGGAGTCTGAGTACCTGAATTTGAATTCTACTTCCGTTATTAGCAGTGTTACCTAAACTTTCTTTTTTTGGTTTGATAATGACAGAACTAATACTGTGCATGAGCTGATCCATTTCAGGTGCCTAAATGGGCACTGAGTGTAAATGAATAATTGCTACCTCTGGTGAGTTTGTTTCCTTTAGCAGATTGGTTATTTTCATGGTACTCTATGAACATCTGCGGAATTCAGCTAATGCACACTGGTTCCCTAGAGTACTATTACTTTCAAACATATTTTAAAACATTTTTTTTTTTGGTTTTCTAAATCAAGAACAAGACTTAACCACCTGTCACTTTAGGAATATCAATAGTAGTTGGTTTCTCTTTTTAGCCTGTGGTTACCCTTTAATAACAATATTTAGTAAGAATTTAATTTTGAAGCTGACAAAGGCAAACTGCAATTGTTTATGTAGATTTTCGAAAGCATCATAACTCTCCCTTATTATGCACTAGAGGATTTTTAAATTTGGATTCCACAAAATGTCTGACCTCTAGAGCAGTAAAAACAAGAGATGAAATCAACCAAAACCAAATTTTATGTTAATGACTGTTAATGTAACCCAGTCATCATCAGTAGGAGCAGTGCCTCTCCTCCTAGGGGACATCAGATCACATCTGGAGGCATTTTAGACTCACCTGAGAAAATGCTGCTGTGGTTAGTAGGTAGAGGTAGGGATTCTGTCATACATCTTGCAGGACATAGGACAAACCTTGACAGAGAATCTTCCTAAAATATCAGTAGTGCCAAGATTGAGAAACCCTGACTTAGCCAGCAAGTGGCTTAATGATAATGTATTTCTTCCAATTGCTAGTAAAGGCTTCTCTTTTTCTTTGATGACCACATATGACTCTGGGGCTGGATTTTGAACACCTGCAGGGAACTCTACATGAATGAGAATTAAACTTTTTACCAAGCGGTCAACACAGTCATGAACTGGAGAGAAGAAATCTGTCATGACCGGTCCTATGGAGCCAGCACCTGGCCAATGGCATTGTATTCTCACCAGAACAATGCTTCATACCTCTTGTTTTGTTTCACTAGACACATGGCTGCTCGTTACCAGGAACCACCTTACAAATAGCTATCAATGATTATCAACTGCTCTTCAGCCCTCACCTAATAAGTAAACTATGCACTCCTGAGTGTGAACATTCTTGCTCATCTGTAAACAACCTGAGGTTCAGGAATGTTCCCTGCTGTCCTAACTACTTTATTAAGCGCAGCAGCTCATGCTTGCGGAAGCCTCTGCCCTAACTACGGAAGCACAAGCTTTCTGTTAACTGCATGTTTTCCTTTGTACAAGCACTGCCTTTCACCTCCCAAAGGACAATTATCATTGTGGTACCCACAAGATAATCACTGCAGGTTCTTAGATATAACACCGTAGCTGCATTTTCTTAAAAGGCCTAAAAATCAAAACACTCATCACCACAATTTCCTTCTGAGTACATTTTGAAATTTATGAGAAACAATAACATAAGGATTTGTTTGTTGAAAAATCTTATAAAACTTCCCCCCTTGCCCCAGTATTAGGGATTGAACCAGAGTCTCCCACCAACCTATATCCCCAGCCCATTTTATTTTTGATTTTGACACAGGATCTTGCCAAACTGCTAAGTTGTCCAGGCTGAGTTCAAACTTGTCTCCATGCCTCAGCCTTCCAGAGTTCTAAGGTTACAGGTATGCCTCACCGCTCCTGGCTGGGTCTTATAAAACTTGTGAACTTTTGACCTCAAAAACAAAGAGAAGCAGTAGATGCTCATTTCAGCAGATGCTTGTTTTTGGGATGTGATTGCACTGTGTTTCCTGTGAGTGATGCACAGTACTCAGGTACTTTTGACTGGACAAAGAGAACACGATATAGTCACATGAGTTTTTAGGCCTCGTATTTTATCAATTTCCTTAACAATTCTAACAAATGAAAACGTATTTAGTTAACTTAATCTGTATATGCTCAATAAACAAGAAAAAAAGGCACGTACCTTGAATTATTTTAAACAATAGGTTTTTTTGTCCAGACTACTTCCATTTTTAGAAACAGTTTTATTGATCACCACCTGCTTTTTAGATCTGACCCAGTAACCACAATGGGCACTCTGGCCTTTGAACACTGCATTTTGTAACAGATTGTGTTATTTTGTTAAAATGCTAAATTCAAGAACCATACCTGTTTGTTTGTGGCTTTGCATTACTTTATGATATGTGGCTATGTACGTACGCAGACTCATTTTATTTTGTAACAATAGACTTAAGAACAGTAGTTAAGTTAGTTGTAGCTTTCAGCCTGAACAATGAGGAAAGTAAACAAGCTACTAAAAGCTTGAATGCCTTTTACCTAGAAATGAAATTATGCTCTCTATCACTTTTATTTGTTTATGGTATTCCCCCTGTGTAGTACACTGTGCTATGTGTTGGAAAAATTAGGCAGGTGAGTAATTCGTGATTTTAGCTGTGGAGACAATCACAGTGCACTCATTCTTTTACTTAGTAGCATGTGCGATGCATGGAAGACGGTAAAGCCACAGATGTCTCTGTAGATTCTTAGTCATTTCAATTTTCCATGATTTCCTCTGTTGATCGAAACGAAGAAAATCTGCACATGAAATGTATGTTAACAACAACGACAGAATCCTTAGCAAAGTTTGGATCATAAATGCTAAAAATGGCATGTATCACCCGCGTTGGTGGCTAGAGAGCTGTTCGTAGCTGATGGCTTCTACAAGTGAGGAAAGCATTCCCACCATAACGTGTTCGGCCAGTTCATTTCTTAGATTAGTCAGTTACTGCTCGAATTGATCCGCAGGAGTTTTTAATTATTTTGAACAATGACGAGAATTCTGATAGTTTTAAGAGGCTTAAATTCCACAGTAACAGGAAATTTCTGAGCTGTTCCCTTTTCGTAGGTAACCTTGGCAAAGAAAATACCAAAAGCATATGAAACTCAATGATTTTTTTTTTCGGTTCTCGGCTGCTCACTTGCCAAAAAGCAATTTTTAGAACTAGAATTTCATGCTCAGAACATAGAATGTGACCTGGAGCCATTAATCATGCATTGAGATTTAAGTGCTGTGTACGTGTTAACAAGAAAAGGACTAAAACATTTTATTCATTTTCAGAAAAAGACCTTGTTAAAAGTACACCTTGGCACAGGGCATGTAGGCCAGCCGCGCGGGCCACGTCACCGCTGCTGTCTCGTTCCTGGTTTGTAACTCGGTGGCCAGAGTGATGATGATGAGAGGTGGAGACTTCAGAAAGAGGCTGAGTCGTGGGCGGAGCCAATCGGATAGGTAGGATAAAAATTAAAGGAAGCCCGTGGCTGGGATTTGTTCTCTTCCTGCCATGTGGGGAGAGCAAAGTGGCGCCACAGCGAGGAACCAGCCCTCGGCAGGGAGGGGAGCGCCGGCTCCCTGACTGGGCTTCCGGCCGCAGGGCCTGGGGGACACTAGACCTCTGTCCTTACAAGTCATCTCCTCTCAGGCTCAGAAAACAGCTCCCTGCAGTGAAGCCTTCCTGAGCAACAGCCTCAGGTGCAACGTGTGTCGCTAGCCCCCTTCTGTCCCCTGTCTGTTGCCACTTGTTCTTCCCAAGCGATTCACAGAAAACGGAGTTGCTCATTTCTTAAAAGCCAGAACTCCTGCCAGCCTTCATGGCACATGCCTGTAATCCCAGCACTCTGGAAGACTGAGGCAGGAGGGCCACTTTTTTTTTTTTTTTTTTTTTTTTTTTGAGAAAGGATCTTTCTCTCTCTGTAGTCCAGGCTGGCCTTGGACTCATGGCAATCCTCCTGCCTCAGCCTCCCAAGTGCTGGGATTACAGGCATGTGCCACCAGGCCCAGCTTTATGTCGTGCTGGGGAATTGAACTCAGGGCCTTGTGCTTCCTAGGCAAGGACTTTAACTGCTGGGCCATTCCTCCAGCCCAAGAGGGTCACAATTTTGGGCCCAGCTGGGCAACTTCATGACTTCAGTGAGACCCTGTCTCAAAATCAAAAAGTAAATAAGGGGCTGGACACGTGGTTCAGTGTGAAGTTCCTGGATTCGATTCCCAGTACCACTAAAATAAACCAACAAAAACAAGACAAAACCTAAAAAACACCAGAACTCCTCTTCCCAGCACCACCCAGAATAACCAACATTACTGCTACGACCTTCCCCTGCCTTTCTATGTAGGGGCTAGGCATAAAGAGGAGTTCCTGCCCCACCCGCAGGAGGAAGAAATGCCACAACCAGGGGCCAAGAAGAATCCAGACACGCAGGCCTCGCTGGGCTGATGGCCACTAGAGGACACCCTTTTTGTCCAGCCATGTTTCTACATGGCTGTTTATGCTGCGGTACCCAAACAGAAAAACAGGCAGACCACCGTCATAGTCTGGATCTGGAGCGTCCCCCAGACGCGTGGTGTTTGGAAGTAATCCGAGGCAAATCTCGGCAATGTGAGAAGTTCAGGACCAGCCTGGGCTACAGGGAGAGATCCTCTCTCAGGCACGGGGTCAATCCGCTGGTTCCCTGTGCTGTGATGAGCCTGGCCTGGCCTGGTGAGAGGACCCCTGGGGCGCGCACAGAAGGATGCGCCCTCGCCTGGCTTCTCCCACGTGGCTTCTCCTTTCTTTCTGCCAGGCCCGCCGCACCCCCAGTTGCCAGTGAACCCACTGTGACCCCTGAACTGTGAGTCAGAATGACCCTTTCCTCCCTTGGGTTGTGGGTGTTGGCTATTGAGTTCCAAAGATGAGACTGTGTGACAGTCGCTGCCCGCCTTTGGCTCCTCAGTGTGAAGACTTGCCTACCGTGTTAAGCTGTGACCAAACCTCTCCTTAGCCTGTCTTTTGTTACAGGGTGCCAGTGAGGCCCTCTGATGGGTAGAAAAGAGATCACACCCTACTCCCCCTTCTATAATTATTCGTGAAGACTAGTTGTGGTTTTCGTGACTGTGAGAGCTAAACTTCAGTGTTAGGTACTGAACCCATAACTTTCACAGTGAGCTATATTTCCATCCCATTTTTACTATTTAATTTTTATTTATTCTGAGACAGGGTCTCATACTAAGTTGCCCATGCTGGGCTCAAACTTGTGATCCTGCTGCTCCAGCCTTCGAGAGTATTGGGTTAACAGGCCTGCACCGCAAGGCACAGCCAGCGGCTGAGGGCTAGCTCAGTGATTCGAGTGTTTGCCTAGCAAGCACAAGGTGCTGTGTTCTGGTCCCTATCACCGCATAAGCCAGGTGTGGTGGCAGCGGCCTATAATCCCAGCACCGAGGAAGCTGAGGCAGGAGGATTACCACATGTTCAAGCCCAGCTTGGGCTATAAATGAGTTCAGGACCAGAAATAAAACAGAAAAAAGCACAGAAAAAATTAGGAATTCACTAAAATATGAACTAGATTTCTTTCTCTGTTTGTTTTGGATGGTAAAATCATGAGTTATCTCCTCTCCCCTTTCAAGTTTTCGATACTTTTCAGTTTTTTTCCCTCAATAAGAACGTAATACTTTAATGATAGAACACTGTCTTAGTTACTTTTTCATTGTTGGGACAGATTCCCAACATCCATAATTTAAGGGAGGAGAGATTTATTTTATCTCACAGTTTCAGAAGGTCTCAATCCATTTGTGGGTGGCTGGCAGTG
Source organism: Ctenodactylus gundi (assembly GCA_004027205.1). Lineage (NCBI taxonomy): Eukaryota > Metazoa > Chordata > Mammalia > Rodentia > Ctenodactylidae > Ctenodactylus > Ctenodactylus gundi. The sequence goes on along the minus strand of PVKB01004392.1, from coordinate 58,837 downwards.
GTGGAAGCACCTGGCCAAGGACTAGCAGGAGAGCTGTTCATAGGTGATAGGCAGGAAGCCAAGTACGTGAGGAAGGGCAGAGCTGGTGTGGACCCTTCCAGGTCCTGTCTCAATATCTGACCCTTTTAGGTCAAGTCCCAGTGATCTGCTCCTTCCGGTCAGACCCGCCCTCTTAACACATGGTTTCATAAGTATCCCACTACATGCAAATATACGAGCTTTCGGGGAACGCTCCAGATCGAAACCAAAACAAATACTTTTAGTAAGTATTTGTGTGAAATAGAAATGTTGCTTAGTAGGATAGCAGGTCGTAGGCTTAATACTCTAACAATTTAAAACAAAACATGTTGATAATTAGTAATTAAATCAACCAATTACTTCACACTCATCACGCAATGACTGAATGAAGTATTTTGCATTACTTAAATATTACGTCCCAAGAGACAACCTGATAAGACGAGTGAGCACTGTGTCTACCCAGATTCACCAATTCCTTTATCTTGGATTTGGTAGCTCCAGAACTGTGAGAAAATATCTGTTGTTTATAAGATACCAACTTATAGTATTTTGTTACACTATGTACCTACCTTCAGCAATCAGCAACTCATGATTATGGATTTTATTTTATCTATATGCTCACACCTGACCTCCTCTGCCCCACTGGATTATTTTTAGGCTAATCTCATTTGTCACATTAAAATTTTCTACATATATTTATAAGATAAACACTGTACAATGTGGAAATAATGCCAACAACTTCCTTGTGTCAAACACCATCATCCACCATCAATATTGACAACTCGCTTGATCTGTTACTTTGAAGCAAATCCCATGTCATATTATTCTATAAATACTGTATATTTCTAAAAGAAAACAGCTGTACAATGTGGAAATAATGCCAACAACTTCCTTGTGTCAAACACCATCATCCACCATCAATAGTGACAACTCGCTTGATCTGTTATTTTGAAGCAAATCCCATGTCATATTATTCCATAAATACTGTATATTTCTAAAAGAAAACAGCTCTTTACAAGAACATACTAAGATACCTAGTATTACCAAATACTAGGTACTGGTATTCCTATCTCCAATGGCTTCATGGGTGTCATTTTAAAATAGTTTATGTGAGTCAAAATTGAATCAAGGACAACATATTGAGACTAGTTGATGTCTAATTTTTCCCTTTTTTCCCCTTGCAATATATTTTTTGGAAAAACATATTTTTTAAGCTATAAATTTTTTATTACCTGAATTTTCCCACACAAATTCTTTTGCTATTGTTGGCGTTCTGTCACTGTCAAAGACCTCAGATCATCAACTTATTAGGAAGAGAGATTAATTTTGGTGCAGAGTGTCAGAGGGTTCAGTCCACGGTTACGTAACCCTATCACTTTGGGCCTGTGGTAAGACAGGACATTTCAGTAGAAGTACAAAGTAAAGGAAATGGCTCATCTAGTGGAGGCTGGGGAACAAAAAGAAAGATAGGGTTCCAATATCCCTTCTGCTGGTATACCGCAATGACATACCAGCCTTCTACCAGTTCCCAGGAGCCCCATAGGCTGGCGGCCAGGCCTTTAGTATAGGGACATTTAATCCAATCCATGACCTCATAGTATCTTCTAACATCTGTCTCTCTCCCTCTTGTTCCCTGTGTTTAGGTCTAGAGGCATGGTTTGCAATAGCTTCAGGTTTTTGGTAAGGCAACTTGATAAAGTTTATCAAGTACGTTTACTGGAAGACACATAATACCTTGTCCCTTTTCATTCAGTGGTTGGGTCCATTCTTTGAGTTGGGGTTTGCAAAGAGCAACATCCTAACCTATTATTTCTTTTTTTATGCCTTGGCTTTTGTGAAAATAAACAGCTATTTAGTTTTCCAGAAATAAAGTTTATATAGGAAAGAGAAGTTAAATACTTAATGTTTTCCAAGAGTTTTCAGAAGAATGAGTTGCTTCCCAAAAGAGACATGTTTGTGGTTTTTCATTGATATACATAAATTTAAGTACACACACAATACAAAACTCCAAATATGTACGTATGACACTAAACTAACTTCCTAGTGTTTTTTTGGTAAACAAATCTTTGCATAAGCATTTTTACTATTCTTCCTCCACGTATTTAATACTATAGTAAATGTCACATGCATTGTCAAAATCACACTAAAATATTAAAATGATCAAAGGAAACATTAAACTTAAACCAAATTAGCATTTGTTTATAATTCTAACATTTGATTTCTACATTCCTACTTCCCTATCTAGTCATAGAGCATTTTAATAGGAATTTTTTCAAAACTTTACTTTTGTACATCTGAGGATAATCACAGTTGAATTTCTCTACAAAAACCTCAAAGATACAGGCACATTATATGAGTATACAAGTGTGTTAGTTTTATGTGTAGAAATGACACGAGAAAACTCACCAGAGCTCAGATGTGCTAAGATGAAACTGAGTACCATGCAGTTTACCAAGGAGAGAAGCAACTGTTGGCCATCTACTTCCAGTGCCTGTAGCATAGACATGGGAGCCCGAAGGAGAACAGATTTAAAACAGAGAAGTGAAATTAAATATTCTACGGGAAGCCAGTTGAGTAATTGTGGGTATTTGTGGGAACAGGCTCCACGCAGGATTACTATCTTTCTGAGTTGTATAAGTTTAACACCACACAATTAGGAGAAAAAAATGAACTAGAGTGATCATTTCCTTTCCTGATAGTTAATTCTTAAGAAATCATGTGTCCAATCATCACCAAGAGGAGGATCCCACCATGGAGTGGGGAGAGCTGGGCTCTCAGACACGCAGTGATCCTCTTTCTGACTTGTCTACATCCATCGCAGTCTAAAGTTCATGGAAAGCTCTCGAGAGGTGCATCGCTGAGCCTGCCGGTAACCTCAGGGCCCCAAGACACAGGCTGCGAGCCTCTATAGTATCCCGGAGCCAACCGCAGTGATAGAGGTGACAACCAGAAGCCACGGGGCCTGATCAGCCTTTTGGTAGTGACGCCTATGGGAACCCAGGATGGCTGAAAAGCTTCACCAAGGCTGAGAACTGGTTCTGAAACTGACTGACTGGCTTCTCCTCCAGGGTCCTATCAGATTAAAGCTGATTTAGAAAATGTCATGTTTCTTATACCTTTGCAGCATGGAACAGAATTTGTGCCCTTTATATGGAGTTTTGTAACACTGGCCTCTTGCGTAAATATGATGAAAATTCTATCCTTTGGCATGAGAGCTCATGATAGATATTTTCATCAGCTGCTTTGAATCAGTTTCTTGTAACAGAACTGGTAATTAGTTCAAAAGAGATTCTCTTATGTAACGTTTCTTTCATTTTTCACCTTTATATCAAGGAAAAGAAATGATGACAACCAGAAAAATTATTTCTTTATAAGTTGCCATAGTATTTTTCAAAACTCGTAATCATAGGGAGTGAGAATTTTATAGCCTGAATTGTAAACATGCTCTCTTTCCTCGTTCACTCCCTCTGCTTACCCTTATTCTTTGCCTCCCCTCCCCCCTCTCTCTTTCTGGGCTTGTGTTTTAATAAGTTAAAAGAAAGAATACACTGAATAGGAAAAAAGAATCACTATTTCTCTCCCTTCTATTTCTTTTTTATGGTACTGGAGGTTGAACCCTGGCCTTCCCATGAGCTGCATATCCAGCCTCTTGTATAATTACTAATTATTATTATTATTGAGACACTGTGACTAAGTCACTAAGTTGCCCAGGCTGGACTGAGGCAATCTTTGTGTGTCTGTGTGGGATTACAGGCCTGCACCAACAGTCCAGCTCCCTTATTCTCATGAACAAAAGCTTTGTGAAGCGTGTCTGCTGTGGAGGACGTGAGACACAGGGGAGCTGGACAATGTGGGACTAAGCGGACACTGTCCTATGGCATCTTCTCCGTCTGTGGTCGTTTTCCCCCCGTTTCCCTCCTAGCGTCGAGGACTCCTGGACAGGATCCCTGGCCTTAAATTAACAGTTATTTTCCATAATTGGAATTTTCCTCAGTGACTTTTAATCTGTTTTTACTTCTATTATGGCACCATTTCTGTTATTGTCTGGACTTCTCTTGTCCTCTTATTAGTTAGGTTTAGATTTGACGAAGGACATCCGCAGAGACCAACGCAGTAGTCTTAACTTGCGTTCTTATTTTTTCCTTTGCATTAAATCCAGACACAAGGGGCCCAAATAGGCCACAGAACTTGGCTCTCTGAGGTCAACTTAGTATGTAGATCCTTCTAGGTTTAGAAAGAAAATTACAGGGGCTAGAGGAATCGCTCAGCAGTTAAATGCTTGCTTCACAAGCTGAAGGCCCTGGGTTCAATCCCCCAGCACCTCATAAGCCAGGCATGGTGGCGCACGCCTGTAATCCTAGCACTTGGGAGGCTGCGGCAGGAGGATTTCAAGGCCAGCCTGGGCTACATAGCGAACTCAGGACCAGCCTGGACTACACAGCAAGACTCTCTCTCTCAAAAAAAAGATTATATGTGTTCTCACTTCTAAAGGTCACCACAGGGCTCAAGATGACGACATCGACTCTAGCCATCACACTCATGTTTCAGCCATCAGGGAAGAGGGCTGTCATTGTGTATAAAAGGGGATATGGGAGCTATGCCTGAAGAAGGGATGAAGCTGTTTTCGTCACGTCTGCTTCTCCTGGCCGTACACACTTGAGGGAAGACGGGGGAGTCGCCTTCACCTTGGACAGCTCTGCGTCCAGCCACGCATACAACAGGAGAATGTATGTATGTGGGGAAGAAACAGCAATCACACGCTTTGCATTCATGCTGGCTTTGGAAAGTCCTGCCTCTTGGACCACGAATCCGAGGCCAGCCTGGGTGACACGGCAGAAACCCATTTCAAAAGCACAACAAAATGGAAAACAGAAAGGAAACTCTTTCCCACTCTTCGCCCTCCCCCCTCCTCCACAGCCACCTTCCTCGGGAGGACGGGTAGGGCCCCGTCCACTTCCCTGCTGCCTGGTCTTCTCCAGCCGTCCACACAGCGGGCTTTCTGTGCTTACCCCGCTGTTCTCGCTGAGGCCGACAGCGAGCCCGAAGCTACAGAATCGTGCGCTCCTTTGGTGCCTCCCTTGGCTTCTCGACATCCGCAGAAGGAGACCTCCCTCATCTCGGTACTGCCTTGCAATCCTGAGATCTCTCTTCTGCTGTGGTGTGCGACGAGACTCCAGAAGCTGTTCCTAACCATGGTGGGCATCTCCTCCATCAGAACACGAGACGACAGAGGTCAGTGCTACGTCTTCCCTTCCCACCACTGCACACGGAGACGCTGCGCGTTCCTCAGCCCCCAGTGACGGCCACATGCCGAAGACCCCAGGTCCCTCTCTGAGCCACAAACCTTTCTGACTGACCGATTGCTGTTTTTGCTTCTATCTTACAAGAATGCCACGCACGACTTAGCACAGTGTCTTGCATAACGGACTCAACAAATGTACTCACATAGTCCTAGCACAGTAGGAAGCCTACAGAGCTTACCCTCATGGATAAACTCAGCCTCTTTGTGTATAATCTACATCATTCTAACGTTGTTCTCTGTGAGAAGCACCGATATTAAAGAAATCCTCATGTTGGGAGTTCAACTTGTGTTTCTCACACAACCGGTTTTTCCGCCAATAGTCAGGGACCTTTGTGCACTTGCTCCAGGGTAAACTTGCATCCTCTGTAGTAGGCGGGCGCACCTCGAGGACATAGAGCAAACTAGTATAATATTGTCTGCCTTCTCATCTACGGGAAGCCCAAAGTATCAGTAGCTTAAAGATCAAAATCAATGAGAGATGACAGGAAAGGGAGACAGGGAAGGGGTCGTGGGATGGGGGGAACAAGTAGGCGAGGAGAGGAAGGGGAAGTGAACACGTGACGTGCCATGTACCGGTTCCCCAAGGCGGAGGTAACTGTTGTGTATTGCAAACATACTTCTAACAATAATTACGAGAAAAAGAAACTTGGGATTCATTCTTTATACTGCCTTACTCCACACCGCCACCCACCTAAAACGCACACACGTACACACACCCCGCCTGTGAAGCTCTCCTGACGCAGCCTCTCCAGCCGCTGCTCCAGCTCCCAGCTGCACCCCCTACGCTGGAAAGGGTGGGGCGCGTCCATAGTCTGCAGGCGGGTGGGTCTTGCTGCAGGGTGCGGGTCTCGCTCCCGCTTCCCTCCGTGTGCAGTGCACTTCCTCATCTTCCTCGCTTGCTCTAGGTGTTTCACCCGAGAGTCCCTATCTCAGGGAGAATTTCCTGGATACCTCATCTAAACTTTTAACACCTTGTCCCCTCTACTATTCGCTTTCCTGTGGCTGGGGAAATACCCAGTGCTTGGGGCTAAAGGAGAAGCTGTTTATTTTGGGTCAGAGTTCGGAGGATCTCAGTCCTTCACATTTGCTGGCTCTCAGGCTGAAAAGCCAGGGGGTGGAGCCGCGCTGCCCACACCATGGCGGCCAGTAACCAGAGAGAGGATGGAGGAGCTAGGCTGGAGAACGCACCCTGCCAGGCGCTGCCCAGGGGCCCACTTCTGACCTTGCCCACCGACGCACATCCTGCACTAGTGGGTGGTTCCATGACAAAAGCACCTTCTGAAGCCTGCCTGGGATTGCGTGAGGCCTTGGGTGGCATCTGAGATCCGCCCCAGCCCAACACGGTGGATTTGTCTTTTTGCTTCACTTTTTTCCTTATGAGCAGGGAGCCCTGCATAGCTGTGCATGGAATCATCCGGCTCGGGCAGAAAACATTCAGACAAAAATGCATCTGTGCTAAATACAGACTTTTGCCTCGTCCTCGTTTCCCAAACAATATAGCCTAACGACTCTCTTGATGGCACTACACTGCGTCAGGAACAGGCATTCTAAGTCATCTAGGATTAAAGTGCGTGCGGTTGTGTGTATAGGCTGCACGCAGTACTGCATTACTTCTGTGTACAGGACTTGAGCCTTGTGGATTTTGGTACTGCGGGCCTCCCGGAGCCAATCCGTTGTGCATTCTGAGGGATGACTGGATCCGATGTATTTTACCTGTTTCTCTTGTTTGAGATCATCTCTCTAATACAAAGTAAGCACCATGGGAGTAGGATATTTTTAAAGGGATCAGTTTTGTTTACAACTGGTTCTCCAGCACCCAGGATACTGCCTGACGTGTTGTACACACTCAAAAATATTTTTCAGATGCATTTTCTATCCTGGGTCTCCTCTGACTATTTCTTAGCTCAGACAGTCATATTTTACCTGGTTTGCAAGAATCCTAGGTGGGGATAAGATCACCTGAGGAGAACTGGGTGGGGGATTAAAGTGGTTTGCATCAGAAGCATCCCCCAAAAGCCTCATGTTCCTATGGATACTGTGTAGGGTTCAGAGGTGGGACCTGGCTGGAAGGGGCGTGGGCTTGACTTGGAGGGGCGTGCGCTGGTTCCACCCTTCCTCCCTGTCTCTCTCTTCCACCATGAAATAAGGCCCTCGGCCCCAGGGACTCCCATTCCAGCTCTAGCTGCAGCCCCAACACACGCTCCCACCACTTTCCAGCCCTCCACCTGTGAATGGACTGTGATCTTCTGACACTGTAACCTACAATACATCTTTCCTAAGGTGTGGAGATCGGGTATTGAGTCACAGCAGCGAGAAAGTAACTAAGACACTAGGAAATGTTAACTCTAAGCTGGGATCTATAACGAGTATGTTTATGTAGCATGTTATGAATGTCACATGCATTAGCTCATTTGTCACCACAGCCTGCCAGGTCGTGATTCCGCTACTCTCACTTAACATACCAGGACACTGAGACACATGGCATGAAGTAGCCTGCACCATCCTGTTGCTGTTAAGTGACAGATCCCAGTCCCAAGCCAGGCAATCTCACGAGCTGAGTGAGGCCTTTCCCATAAGATAAAGGCTTGTCAAGCCTCAGTGAACTGGGCATCCAGGAAGTCTCTGGTAGCCCAAGAGAGATGAGTTTTAAAGGAGGTACTAGAATGGCGCAGGTGGGGGAAATGGTAGATGAGAAACGGGTGATGGGAACATTGTGCTCACCGCAGTCCCCGTCTTACAAACAGGGCACAGATCCTACCGCTTCGCATGTGTTTGGGGTTTGTGATGCCCTTAACAAAATAACAGCCAACCATATTGTCAGAATTGGGGCAGGACAGATAGAGGCCGTATCAGGTACCTGAGAAAACCCTCCATCTAGCCATTAAGTCAGAAGGTGACGACTAAAGTTGATGAATCAACACAGTGTATTTAAACAGGGCACCATAGTAAGTATTCTATGTGTCAAGGTGAAACTCACTAGCCAAAGCTGACACTGTTAGTGTCGGGCAGAATGGCTTCCAGATGGGAACTGGGAGCAGAGAACTGTTCATTTCTATTATAAAAATTTATTGGACTCAGTTGTTTATTAATAAAACGAGTGTAAGAATAATATTTAGCTTGTATGGTTGTGATGATGTAATGAGATGATTTCAATAAAGGATTAAAAGTGGCAACTGGGTAAAGTAAAACCACAGTGAATATTAGATATCACCATTACTACTGCTTTGTAAATCATTTACTACATATGGGTGTTATTTTAGTGTAAATTAAAAAAAATTTTAAAGCAAAGAGGTGACAGTACTGAGCAAATACTGCTTGCAGAAACTAGATTAAATGCTCAGATCCTTTCTTTTTCTCTCTTCTCTTTCTTTCTTTCTTTCTTAATAGGTAGAACAGGTCCTTATTTAAGAACAAAGGACAGACGGGTGAAAGCTCCCACTCTCTGGGAGGGAGTCCTGAGAGGGCGGCCCTTTTAGACTATTTTAATTCAATTAGTTTAGTTACTTCTTTCTTTTTTAGAGAAACAAATTCATTTGCAGTTTAAGGGGTAAAGGGACAAAACCTTGTGAAGGAAAAAGGTTTAAGATTTAGGGAGTAAAGGAGATTATTAATAAAATAAGGTTATGCGGGAGGCAAGACATGTAGAATTTTGCAGCAGGTATTTCTTTTATGAAGAGTTACCCCCATTATGCTATGAAGCCTGTTGAGGCCAGACCAAAGGCTCTAGCTTTTAATCATTTTTACCAAGATTTTCACCTGGGATATATCACAGTGCCTATGAAGTAGCTGGTGTGCAGTAAATACTGTGAGTGAATGAATGTACAATGGTGAAAAGTAAAAACGAGTCTAGATGTCTTCCTTTTTCTTGAGTGGAGCTGAATTTTTCAGTGGAATTGTATTCATGATAAAAATCATTAAGGCTAAATAGTTTTGATTTGGGAAGATAGTGAGTCTAGACCTGGAGATGTTGAATTCTGAATTCCTCCAGAGTTATCCAATAGAGACTTAGTTCAGCAGAAGTCAGAAGTGAGGAGACAGGATTGGATGGTTAGGTCCATGAAGACAGAAATAGGAGTCAACATGCAAAACCGAATTGTGTGGGAGTCTTAGCTGCAAACAACGGAAACCACACTGGATGGTTGAGAAAGAATCAGGTACTGTTTAGCACAAATAACTTTCAAGAGAAAGAGGTTCAGGTCCAGAATCCTGCCAGAGCACGGCTGAGCTGACACTGGCACTAGATCGGATGCTGGTTGTAGCCCCGTTGCCAGTGCTGTCCCAGGAATTTGCCTGTCCTTAATGGCTGTCTTCCAGGGTCCTTTGTGACCCTTGCTCTTCCAGGCTGGGCATGTAGGAGAGAGAGTCCACGCGAGGGACGTTGGTCCTCCCTAACTACAAGGAAAGCTGGGAAAGAGAATTGCTACATTTTTCCTTTTCCTTTGCAGAAGTCTAACGCTACCTTCTGTCAAGGCTCATGGGCAGAAGTACGAACTAAATAAGGAAAGGGGGTTCAGTTACTGGCGTGATGACGCAGGATGGCTAGGATCAGAATGGCAAGAGAGAATAAAAGAGAGTGCCGAGGACAGCACCCGGCAAGCACACCAACACTTACAGGGAGGCCAGAAAGGCAATTGAGCAAAGACCGCCTGAGAACTGCCAGAGTTAGTTACCAAGGAAGCCAAGAACGAAGTGACTTACAAAGGTGCACATTGTCCCAAGGGGCCAAAGTTCAAAGAAAGTGCAGTGCTCTGCGATCTTGCCAAGAGCGGCTACCGTGATCAGGGTGGGGAGGGGAGGGGGCTCTGAAGACTTAGCGGCGCGCGGAGGAGAGCAAGCGAAGTTGATGGAAAGCAGGCCTCAGGGCCGCGTGACTGTGTGGGAAGAGGAAAGCCAGGATCCAGGAGAAGGTAAGAGAGATAAGGCAAGTGGAGCAGGATGGTCCTCCGGTAGTGGTGACTGACTCGGCTAAACGTATTGAACTTCAGGTGGCGGCCAGTTTCCACGGGCCAGCAAAACCTGGGCCAGAGCCCGCGGCGGAGGTGAAAACAGAGATCCATGGCTCAGAACCGACCGAAGATTGTTTGTGTGGAAGTCAGAGGAGAAACTTAGACAGTAGAGTGCTACCTGAGAGGAGAAAAGTAGGAGGGAAGGCCTGGAAGAGAAAAGGCTCCGAGGACGCGGCCGAGAAATGAAAAACAGAGAAGGGAACGGAGGAGAACTGAGCCAACACAGAACTAGAGGCTCCGCCCTGGCATCTCACCCGGATTTCTGCTGGTGCCTGGTCCTGTATGGCGCCACAAGGGAGAGGATTAGGCCGGGAAGGCTCTGTTTTTATGGGTGGATGAGGGCTCACATACAAAAGCTTCAGGCAGTGAGTTTGCCCCTTTTTTTGCCCTTCCAAGCTTTCAGCCACGTGAGGACACAGCACTCATCCTCTCCAGAGGGTCCAGCATCTTGGAAGCAGAGAAGGAGTCCTCCCCAGACACTGAGGCTGCTGGCACCTTCATCAAGAGTGTCTCAGCTTCCAGATCTGTAAGAAACAAGATTCCATTATTTAAAATCAGTCAGTCCAAGGGATTTTCTTCTAGGAGCTGGAAGATGTGCAGAAAGTTTCGGCTGAATGAGCTTTGGAGGAAGAAGTGACCTTGCGGGGCCATAGAAGGTCTGACAGGTGATCACGAGGTCTGAGGAACAAGAGAATCGCAGTGGCCTCCGTGACTGTGAATCCTGCCGTGTTGATTTCATTGGATAGGAACCAGCTAGCAGATTAGCAAAGCAGGCTAGGGTGTGTCTGGGTGGGCCATGGGGCGTGGCCTTGGCGACCACAGGTGGCCGCTCACCCCTTCCAGTCAGCACAGCTCCTCTCCTCGGCTCCCCAGTCACCTTGAACCAAGCATCTTGGCTCTGTCGCACTTTTCCACCAGGATATTTCCACACTGGAACCTCCAGACTAGAGTTCCTAGTCTCCCGAAACCATAAGGCAAATTAAGCCTCCGCTCTTTAATATGTGAGCATCTGGTAGTGCGTCTTGGCTGTGAGGAAGCTGACTGCTACAGCCTCCAGAGCAGCAGTGTTAGTGGAAGAGGGAAGGCACGGAAACCAGATGAGAAGAAGGCTACCACGTGTTGCCTCCTATAATTGCCATGGTGATGGTGACAGTTAGGCCCTGGGTTTAATGTACTTCGATTAAACACTTAAAGTAATTGGTCTCCTGAACAAAATATCTAACACAATAATAAGATAAAACAGAAGTATCAGTCCAGAAATTGCCCAGACTGGGCTTGAACTTGCAAGCCTCCTGCCTCAGCCTCCCAGAGTGATGGGATTGTAGGATTGCAGGTGTGCATCACAGTGCTCAGAGTCAACTTTAAATATAATTGCAAATAAAATATTCTTACATACCACACCAATACATTTTCTATGCAATGTTTTTAAATAAGGTTTGGTCATTAAATTAATCCTAAAAATTAGAAAAAACCAGCAAAAGGCAATTTCTCAAGTTATTGTGAGTTCTACTCTTTTCAACTCTTTTCTACTCTTTAAATTCTTATATGAACTACATTTTTTTTGTCAAAATAACCAACTTCTGATGGCACCAGATCACACTTAATAAGTATTCTTCTTCAGTTTGGTATGATAACATTCTGGATTAAACTAGTGTAGACCTTGAGGTTTAAAATTGAGGAACTTGGAGCCTGGAGTGAGGCTCAGTTGTACAGTGCTTGCCTAGTGTGTGTGAGGTACTGGGTCTGGTACCTAACACTGAAAAGAGAATAATTTGAATTTGAATAAATAGGATCATAAACCAGACAGTAGTTTTTGAATGAAAAAATATTTCCTATTACAATTTCATCCTTACTTTGTTTTGCAATATTTTTTCTCTTAATGCCTGAGCAAGAAGCTAACTTGTCTTTGATGAGCTAAAACTATTTATCCAAATACAATTAGAATTTTTTAAATGACTATAAGGTTTTCAGTAAAGCAGAGTCTGTATAAGCATACCAAGAGAAAAAATAGTATGGAGCTTATTTTAATAATTTTTGCTCTTTCATTCTTTAAACTGTAAGTGATGAAACAATTAGGCAACTGCTATTCTTAGATTTCTTCTCTACTTACTATGGAAGATTTAAGAGAAGCGCTGGAGATGATATATCCTTTCTTGAGAATCTTAAAATATAGTTGAGAAGAACAAACCACACACACACACACACACACACACACACACACACACACACACACACACACTTATATGCAACATATTCATAATTATCTGTACACAGATTACAGTTTTAAACTCTTCTAGTAATAAGTGGAAGGTGATATACAACACTCTGTGGCTTGTTTAGTAGTTTACAAAGTGATGATAATACCTACCTCATAGGATCATTGTGAAGATTTAATGACCAATGTGGGTAGAAATGTCTAGAAGCTTAAAGAAGCTGGCCAAATAAGGTGTTCCAATTTTGAGTTGGATATAAAAATAATGACCTTGTAAAGGATAAAAGAATAACGAACGGGGGTCATTTGTTGAGGAAGAGCTCTTGTTGTATGTAGACCTTTCAAATCTTGTTCTGAAAAGCTTTAGCAAAACAGAGACTGGGGTTTTGAGAAGATAAATCGAGCAAGGAGTGTCCCACCAGAAGACAAACTCAAAGGCGCGAATGAGTTGAGTTATACAAGTAGAGTTGGTGCAAGTGTTCCCCGCAGGATGAAAATAATTGTATTTTGATTGGAATTAGGGTTACTTTTTAAAGTTAATAAGATTTAGAATTGTCTTCTCAAAATTTGAGTACTATAATAACATTTAAATATACCATAAAATTTAATTTTCTTAAAAATATCCATCAAATAGATTTAAATTATGAATTCATTGTTATTTTTCTAATGTACACATATGAATTCTATTGAATAAAATAAATTATATTTTTGTATATTGAAGAATTTGAAAAAATCACAGTCTCTAAGATATATGACCTGCTTTGTTTAAATTTCAAGACCTCTTCAACTGTAATTTTGTTTTTCTGTGATGCTTTTATATTTTGTTTAGGAAACATAATACAGAAACCTAAAATTTCTATGGAACTTTAGTAGCCCTATAAAATTGCAAGTTTCCAAAGAGGGCTATTTGATCAGATATTTTAACAATTGACAGACTGTGCCTTAATGTAGTTTTAGGTTTATAGAAAAATTGATCACAGAGTACAAAGTTCCCCCTTGTTTTCACTTTTCTCACCCACAGTACCATTTCTCTCTTAATGGGAATAGTTTGCTAAAGCTTTTCTACCTACAACGATTTCTCACATTCTTCAGTGTTTCTTCTGGTGTCACATACATTCAATATTGGCTGAGTAGATGAGACATGTAAGTTTTGTCGATGTTATTTTTTTTCTGTGCTGGGAATTGAACCCATGGCCTTACACATGGTAAGCATATGTTCTAGCACTGAGCTACATCCTCAGCCCTAATGTCATTTCTGTGGAGTTCTCCTTTAATGAACTGTAGCTTTTGTTAGTTTTCCCTCATTAAATCTGGTTCTCTTTGCATGAGACAGTAAGCATAAAGAAGAGATCTGGCTCTTAATTTTAAAAGATCATTTCATTAGTACTACAGGCCATCGACACCTGGGACCTGCAGTAACCTTCTCTGCTAATCTATTCATGGATGCCAAATGGTTAAATGGATCACTATGGTAAGTAACACAGATCATACTTAAGCTGAGCACAAATGAAATCATTACACTTATGTTTGGTGATTAAAAAGTAGAAACGTTAGATGGAGTCATTGTTATTAGAATAATAGTTTGATATCCCCTTTGTGGTGCACTATTAGCCACTTTTTGTTGCTGAGACAAAAATACTTGATATATACAAATTTAAGGAGAAGAAATATGTTTAATTCATATGTTTAGAGGATTCAGTCCATGGTTGGCTGGCCCTGAGGCAGGCAGCAAGGAAGTCCCAGAGGAAGGCTCCGCCCCTCCCAGGGCATGCCAGGAGTGATTGGGTGCTCCATCCAGGCACCGCCTCCTGAGGCCCATCCAGATACAAAGGCAGCTGCGGGCTAACCCGCGGAGGAGGTCATCATACTCGACACTCGGGGTGTTGCAGGGATAGCTCCTATTTAAACCACAGCTGGTGCCTCGACTTTGTTCTAATTTTATTTCCCCCACCCCCACATTTCTTCCATTTGTACCGATTTTAATCCCTTTTCATTTTTTCCATCACTTGCTTTGCAGAGGTAATTTCAGGAACATCTTTAGTCATATAAATTCCTTCTTCACTCTTCCCCAAAAGGTCATTATTTTGAAGGAATGTTGACCAGATGCCAGGGCCAAAACCAGAAAAATCCTTGACTGAGTTCTGCAGATGAGGCCTGCACGGGACCCGTTGACCCTTGTCTTTTCCAGGGATGAGCGTTGAGCCTTGGGTAAGTCTGGCGATTTCTGACCGTTATTCAGGAATGGGTGGAGTTTAAAGATGATTGAGAGTGCACAGGATTGGAAGTCTGGGAGCAAGTACACATGGGAAGAGCTTGCAGATGGCGGGTAGTGGTTTGGAATGACTGCAGACTCGGATGCTCTTGTGGGAAGTCTCTAATTAATGGTATCTGTAGGAAGCTTGAGCTAGTTAATTTCCCAGAAGAGTAATATACTAATCTCTTGTGGTTGGAGCAAGGAACAGGTAACTCCCGACTGCCAGCTTTCTCAGCACCAAAGGAGAGAAGAAAGATGAGATTTCACCCTCAGATGTGCAGGCTTCCACCTCATGAGTCTCCTGGCTTCAGTACTCTATCTCCTGCATCATGAAACAGACAACGAAAGTGGCAATTTGGAAAAGAACCTTTTGAAAACAGTATTTGAATTTAGGTATATCACAAAGCGCAGACTGGGCTGGGGGGTAGTTCAGCAGTCGGAGCATTTGGCTAGCACGCGCGAGGTCCTGGATTTGATTTCCCAGCATCACGTAAAAGATTAGCATGTTATGGTGGCACATGCTTGTAATCCCAGCACTCAGGAGGCAGAGGTGGGAGGCTTATTGTGAGTTCGAGGCTGGCTGGAGCTACAAAACGAGACCCTGTCTCAAAAAGAAAGAAAGAAAGAAAAGAAAAAGAAACACAAAAACACAGAACACAGAACCACAGGCCTGCCCTTCCCTCGCCACACCTTGACCCCTCAGAATGTGTGCATCCTGGTGACCTCGTCCTTCCAGTGCTCAGAATAGAAGTCGGCACCATCCTCTGCTCCTCTTTGCTTTTTCTATCTTGCATTTGCTGCACGAGTAAATCCTCTTGGCTCCACCCTCCAAATACATCCCCTTCTCGCCATCTGGCGTGAGCCACCTCCATCTCTCGTCCAGGGTGCACGAATCCATAAATGTGAATCTACTGTTTCTGCCCGGAACAGCAGTTTTGGTGTCCGTGCCTCTGTGCTCTCCTGCCGCACCTCTCTCTTCTGGATCTGACTCGGGTACGTTGATACTCTGACACAGGGACCTGTGTGCTTCCCACCAGCCACGGTGTGAGGTCTCACTCCTTTACATGGGCTCCTGGGAGCCTGAACACTGATGGTAGGGAAAGGGAAAGAAGCTCGCAAATAAGCGTTATGTCTGACAGCTCTGCCGGGGCCATGCCCTTAACTCCCAGAAGGTGACTTTTGATGTCTCGCACTCGCTGTCCATGCACTTGTCCCCAGCCCGGCTCTCGGCTTCTCTTTGCTTTCCTCTGGATGGCAAGGCACAGACCTGGCCTTTGGGTAAGGGTTCTCAAAGACCCACGTGAGAAAGGCTTGGTTCTCAGCCCCTGGAACTAGCGGGAGGTGGTAGGACCGCCAAGACATGAATCTGGCTGGACATCTTGCTGCTGTTCGAGGCCATGCCCGGGAAAGAGATATTAGGACCCCAGGCTCTTCCTTTCCCTGTATCTTCTGAGTTGCTTCTGTGACGTGCCAGGGGGCCCACAAGCAACAGGGCCATCCCTTCAGGGGCTAAAGCTTCCAAAACAGCGAGCCCAAATCCATAGTGTGTGTTTACAGGACGAACACTGCGGCTATTTTGTTGCAGTGATGGAAAGCTGACCAGCACACTTCTTCACACGTTTTTCGTACCTTTCGACAACTGGATTTGCGTAGAGTTAAGCAGTGGGGAGGCAGGGATGGGCAACGAGAGGGTGAGAAGCGGGAAAGCCACAGTATCTCTCCTCTTCTCTGCCTGCCTGCCCTGTGTAGCATCTCAGGCAGAGTCTGGTCACCACCACGGTTCCATCTCTCTCTGGAATTTCTGAGCTTCAGTTCTAACTCTCTATTAGGCACCTTCTTAACACTGGGACAAAATACCCATCACCCACAACTTGGAGAAGTTTATTTTGGTTTCAGAAGTTGTTGTCCGCAGTTGGTTACCTCCCAGGCAGAAATGGCAGAAATGGTGGAAGGGTATAGGGGAGGACAAGTGCGAGGGGTGGTGACCACGTGATCAGGAAGCAAGGGGCAAAGGGAGGATCTGGGGACAAAAACAACCCTTCGGGTCACATCCATGTGACCTGCCTCCCACTGGCCCACCTCCTAACCTCCAGCCATGAGCACATGCATAGATGCTTCAACGGAGAGGAGGTGGTACAAAATACGATGCCAGAGGCAACAGCGGGAGTCACCTTCCGTGATACAGCCGGCCAGTGGACACCTAAGGTGAAGTGAAACTTCACCTGGTGACACAACAAGGTGCTGGAGTTCGGATTGTGGGCATCCCCCAAAGGCCCCTGTGGTCCTCCGGACCACCCCAACACTGTTTCCCTGAAATTAAGGTACAATTTATTTGTAGAAGAGCCATGACATTTAACAGAAGGAAGAAATAAGCCGTGGCTTGTTGACAGCAAAACAGTAACCAGAATGCCAGAACTTGGAAAAAATCCAAACATATCAGTGAAAATCCAGAACAAAGGCTCAGTACTGACCCCGGCCCGCCCTCTTTAACAGTTTCAGTATTTATTACCTGAGGATGAAATTCCAGTAGCAGCTCAGCTCTGCTTTCTGGAAGTTTCCCACATGCACGCCTGCTAGTGCACGTCTTCTGTCCAGTGGTAAGGCAGGCTTCCCCGGGAGGATGGGCTGCCCCAACCCCAGCCCAGCAGACGTGAGGAGCACAGGAAGAACCACGGGATGTTCCTGTTTGAGGGAGGAGCTCGGGCCGTGTCGCTCCTGAGGTCACAGGGTCCCTGTCCTCTCCACCTGCCTCTCCACTGTCAGAGCTGTCGGAACACTGGCTCTGCAAATGTGGCCCAGGGTTTCCACCTTTGCTAATGAGAAGGGGAGGCGTACCTGCCCCAACTTAGCGACAGACAGCCAGAAACCCTGCTCCGCTAGTGAGAAACACCACTTTCCGCTTGGGTAATCCTGACATCCCGACCCGGGGGAATGGAGCAACATTTCCCCCAAGGAACAAAGTCTAGAAACACCTCTATTCTAGGGAGTTGAAGGGTCCTCCCAAGGCCTCTGACATACACTGCTGCCCCCCAGACCCCCAGCTCACGGGAGGAGGGAAAGGCAGAGTGATTGGGGAAGGGTGAGAGGAGGAGGAGTACTTGAGAGTGTCGCTTCCTCCCTCCCTCCCTCTCCACCACACTCCTTACTCCAGTGTGGGTCCTGGCGCCTTCTTGTTGCGGGGACTCAACCCCCAACAGCTACAGCTTCAGGGGGCGGGGTTGACTTTAGCTCACAGATTTGGGGTCTAGAGGGGAACAGCTGCTCGAGGGGTCGAAGGAGGAGGGAACGGGGCAGGGCAGAAGCCGGGCAAGCCGATATGCCCTTCCAGTCTCGCTCTGCCGCCTGCCACGCCCTGCCAGGCTCAGGCGCCCCGGCACCACCGGCCACCCACACACACTCCACAACGTCCGCATACGTGAGGCGTCAGGGGGCATTCCCGGCCCCACCTGTCACATAATAAGAGAAAGGAACAGATTCAGAAAGCCAGCTTTACAAATCAAAGCTACAGCTCCGTAGACTTTTCACCCAGAACCTCCCCTCTCCCATGAAAAAGGAGATAGCAGATAGTGAGAAAAATAAATAAATAAATAAATAAATAAATAATAAAAAAGACTGCCAAGAAGGCTTCCTTTCCCCTCTGGCGTTTATTGAGCCCCCAGTTGGGCCTTGTTTGCTGGTTAGCAGCCGCAGGACGCCCAAGTTCACGTCGGTGCGCAGGTGTGCAGTGAGAAGCCGGGGCTGGCAGTAGGGGCCCGCTGCGGCAGGAGCGGCAGTCTCGTGCGTACTCTCCCTGGGTTCAACCAGAAGGCCGGTTGGCGATCGCAGGGTGTGAGGACGGCTAAGCCTGAGGCCGAGCCAGGGAGGCGCTGTCGCCGCCCCGCCTGTGGTCCCCTCTACCTGAGGCTGCCGCCCGGCCCGCTCCTGTCCAGACGCGCCCTCCGCGCAATGCAAGCATTGAGCCTGTCGTTGCAGGCTTTCTTGCTGAGGTGGGGATCCGAGTTCCGGCAGACGCAGGCTGGCTTCTGCGCCGGGTCGGGCAGGCTCTGCCCGCGGCCTGCTCCTTCCTCGGCTGCTGCAGGCCTCCGGTCCCTGCCGCCCGGCCCGCGGCTGCCCCGCAGCAGGCCCTCCTGGGGCTGGCGGAACTCCTGCAGGATGTCCACCTTCCGCTGCAAGCTGCAGCACTCGCTGGCCAGCAGGGCTGCCAGCAGGTGCAGCGAGTGCGTGTCCCGGTTCAGCCGCCTCACCTGGTCCTCCAGCGCCCGGCGCACCCCGCCCTCCGGAGCCGGCCCCTGGGACCTCTGGTAGGACCTGATGAGCTCGCTGAGCTCCGAGTGCTGCCGGCTCCAGTGCTCCGCCTCCCGCAGCAGCTGCTCCAAGTTGGCCCGGAGCTCGGAGCTTGCCTCGCGGGCGTCAGCGGATCCGTCTTTCCCGCCTTCCTTCCTCAGGTGACTTTTGCTCCCCGCGCTCTGTGCTTCGGACTGGCTCTGGGAATCCCCCGCGGAGGCCGGCCCCGCGCTCGCGGGCAGCTGGCCGCCCGGCGCGCCCTGCCCCTGCTGCTTTGCGTCCTCGTCCTGGTTCTCTGGGTCTGAACGGCTGAGCAGGCCTCCCGGTGTCACTGCGCCTGTTGTGTCCGGCCCGCTGAGGTTTCCTTTAGCTTCTGACACGTCTTTACAATTGTCGGTTTCCTCCAAAGACGCTTTTGCTTCTGTGACCAGTTCAACATCTGCCACATTTTTGAGGATGTGTTTAATGTCTCTTAAGAGGTCGTGGAACTTCTCTGGAGCCTGTGCTCCTGCGACTTGATGCCCACTGGGCCCCAGGGAGGAGAGGGAGCCCCGGAAGGCGGGGAGGGTCCTGATTTCCAGCAAGGTGATGGTGACCCCAGGGTCCAGGGCCTCTTGACTGGGGTTGGGAGTAGGGCTAAGGGCTCCAGGGAGGGCTGGGGTCTCTGATGAGCTCTCGGGGCTGGCCATCAGCGCTGAGGAAGCAGAAACCTTGGCGATCGAGAAGGGGCCTGGGCCAGACCTCTGGCTAGATGGCGCCTTGTGGAGCTGAGCCAATGGTAGTGCTAAGGGCTGTGCCCAGCCGGTGGCGTCTAGGTGGGAGGTGACATCTCAGGCAGCCTTGGGGGGAGGGTGGGGAGGAGATGGGGCTGGGGCTCCATCTCCGTTTCCCCAGGCTTCTGCTACTTATCACCCCCTACCCTAGCAACCAAGTCTTTGTTCTGTCACAGCACCATTGTGGCCTGTCCCTAGCTTCCATCTCTTTGCGTCACAAGGGAAGCGTCCTAGGGCCACCCTGAATCCTCATTCCGCAAAAGACCTTTGCTAAAATTCCTTGCCCAGGGCCTTCATACCGAACTGTACATTGCCGGCCTATTCGCGATTTTTGATTTTGAGACAGGGTCTTGCTAAGTCACTAGGCTGTCCAGGCTGGGCTCAAGCTTCCGATCCTTCTGCCTCAGCCTCCCAGAGTGCTGGGATAGCAGGCCTGTACCCCTGCCCGGCTTGCTCCCAGTTGCCTCTCAGTGTCTTCCTTACCTTGTCCCTCCCAGCTCCACCCTTGGCCACAGCATGTTTGGGTCCAGCTGAGTGCTGCCTTCTCCAGCCCCAACCCCCGTGACTCCCATGAGCTCCCCCACCACACCAGAGGCCTGGCTGCCACCATTTACACACCACTCCAAAGTCAATCTACTGCCACGAGGAGATACTAACTGAACGGATCTTTAGCAGCCCTGCTGTCGGCAGGGCAGGACGGGGCACACCTGTGATCCCAGCTCCTTGAGAGGCTGAGGCAAGAGGATCACAAGTTTGAGGCCAGCTTGGGCAGCTCTGTTGTCCCCAGTTTCAGAAAGTCTCAGTCCATGCATGAGTGGTTGGTCATGGTGGAAGCATATGGCAGAAGTCTAGCCAGAGGGCAGGCTGTGTCAGGCATGATGGGAAAAGAAGCCAAGAGAGCCGGGAAGGGCAGAGCTAGCACGTGCCCTTCCAGGTCCGGTCCCAGAGACCTGCCCCTTCTGACCAGGCCCCACCTCTCACAGCTCAAGAAATCAATGCATTAACTCCCATGGTTGAATTGTGGTCCAAATAAGAGGCTTTTGGGGAACATTCCAGGTCCAAACCGTACCAGCAACCCAGCAGACCCCGCCTCAACAAACAGGCACAGCTTGTAGGTCGGGGCTCTCTCGGCTTTGCATCTCCTTTGCGACAGGCTGGCAGAGCGGGCTCTTCAGGCACATCTGCTGCCCTAAGACTTGGTTACCTGCTTTATGCTGAATTCATTCGTGGGGTATAAAAAAAAGTAGCTCAACAACATGAAACCTGCAACATTGTCCTTTTGCCCTTAGTGGGCAGAACCTTGAGAATACTGAGGTCAAAGAAAATGCGCATTGCTGGGGTGAGACTTTTCCTTGGCCTTTAAATTTTGCTATCAGTGGGTGAGGTGGTGCTGGCCTGGAATCCCAACAGCCTGGGGGGCTGGGGCAGGAGGATTACAAGTAGAGACTTAGGCTATTTCTTTTTTTTCCGTAAAGAAGAGAAACGCACGTGTCTTTTTTTCTTTAGCTACCAACTCAGGTTGGCTTCAGATGCTGAGCATTGGGGTCAACTTCCAGCCTCAGGGCTCACTGTGTGCTCCCTGCCCACTTTGAAGGATGCCACAGGCAGTGGCCAGCTGTGCGTCTTTATCCTTTCTTGGCTTAGCATCATCTGTACAAGATGGGATTAAAAACAGCGTGAGCATTGCTGGCGAGCGCAGCCCAATAGAAAGGCCGCCTTGTCAAGACATAACAGTGTGTCCTCGTCTTCTTCCGTCACCGGATCTGGCACCATGCAACCTCTGGCTCTTTCCCAAAGTCAACATGACTGCGAAAGGTGAGTGCTTTGAATGGATTGAGGCCATCGAGGCAGCTGTAACAGTGCAACTAAAGTCATTCAGGAAAGCAGGTGTTGTGGTTTGGATCAGAAATGTCCCCCAAAAGCCTCACATATTTGGATGACAGGGACCATGGTAAGTAAGAGGTGGGGCCTGGTTGGATGGAGCAGAACACTGAGACTTGACCCAAAGGGGGCAAAACACTGGGGCTGATCCGGAAGGGGCGGATCATGGAGACGTGACCTGGAAGGACATATGCTAGCTCTGCCCTTCCTTGCTCACCTGGGTTCCTGTCTGCCCTGCCGTGAACAGCTTTCCTCCCTGGGCCTCTGCCCTGTGCTTCTCCCATTGCCAGCTGCCCAGAAATGGACTGAGTCCTTCTGAAACTGCGAGCTAAAATAAATCTTTCCTCCCTTAAGTTTTGGATGTTGAATATTTTGTCCTATAGACGAACAATTTTTAGCTTTTTATCTTGAAAAACACCCCTAGATTTAGGGACAAGCCAATGAAAGAGAGAATTCCTGTGTGACCTCCCTCCAGCATGCTCTAACGTTTGCATTCTTTTCCTTTAATGCTTACTGGTGTATGTTCACGTACATGACCGTGATTCACCCTGGGGGTGGGTACGGTACTTACCACATCTGAATCACTGTGGCTTCCCCTCCCCTTTCCCTTCCCATCTCCATGAAGTTGACCTCCCTGTTTTCTACTATCCCTCCTTTATTTTGACTTTATCTTTAAATCATTTCTACTTTGGGTTTCCCATATATGACCACCGGAGATATTATGTCAATTTGAGGCAATCAGGAACCACACCTGGATTAGGGTTGGGGAACCAGCCTAGACTGGGAACGAGCCTGGATTAGAGTGTGAGTGAGTTGTGGGCTGGCCAATGAGGGAAGAGCACCCACCCAGATGTGGGCGGGCCAACTGGAACTCCAACGGTATAAAAGGAAGGGAGAGGGAAGATGGTCACAGCTTCTTCCCCTGGGAAAGCTCTCGCCTTTGCAACTGTGTACGGACGCCGACTTGCTACACGCCACAGGTAGTCAACAGATTTGGTCCAGTCTCGACTTGCGCCTGTCTGCCCGTTGCTGCCCTTCAGTCCCCGATCTTCAGGCCCCGGTCTTCACCCGAGATCTGCAGCAGACTCTCACCTCACCAGCTGTCCTGCCGTCCCGGGCGGGAGATCTACTTCACGGCCGAGCAGCCATCTTGGACCACCTCTGTCCTTGGATTTGTAAGCCTTCCTTACAGACCTTTTTCTGATAAAATCCGTAAATTCTGTCTTTTGAAAGAACCCCAACCAATACATGTCTCTTCCTGGATCTGCTTGTTCACTGGCTCGTTCCTTCACTCGCCCGACCGTCTGTGTGTAAGCGCGCACTCGCAGGCATTTGTTTTATTCTTTAGGTTACAATAAAATACTATGATTTCTGTTATTGCCCAAGTATGTAGAAACAATTTTAACACAGTGAAATTGGAGATAATAAAGCACACTTTATGCAGTTGCTATCTAGGCTTTTTTTTACCTAAACCAAGAAGTAATAGCTAGCTGGAAAGAACTGCCCAGACGTTGACCTGCCTATTCAGAGGACCGCTGTGCACACAGGTGGTTTTGGGTATCCCGACCCGTGTGCTGCCCGTAGACGCAATGGTGCACGTGTATGTGCCCATTGTAGAGGGACAAGTGCCTGAAGAAAGGACATTAGATTCAAAGAATCAAAATAGAGATGGGGCCGGGGTGTAGCTCAGCGGTAAAAGAGCTTGTGAGGCAAGTGGGTCTTGGCGAGTTTGAGGCCAGCCTGGGCCACACAGTGACGTACAGAGCTAAACCCTGTCGCAAAGGAAAATCAAAGCAAAAACAGCAAAAATCCCAGATGTAGCTAAGAACTCTCTCTCTCTCTCTCTCTCTCTCTCTTTCTCTCTTTCTCTCTCTCTTTCTCAACAGGTCTTCCTCATTTTGACCACCAGGTGGTGATGCAAGCTTTAACATTGAAGGTGGGGGGCAGACAGGGGCACTGGCTGCAGGGACCCTGCCCCTCTGCTCCCGGGGTGCTGGTGACTGAACCCCACCCCCACTCCCTCTGCTGCTGGGCTGCATCCCCAGCTCTTTCTAGTTTTCACTTCCAACCCGTTTCCACTAAGTTTCCCAGTCTGGCCTTGAACTTGAGACCCTCCGCCTGAGTTTTCAGAGTCCTTGGGATCCCCCTCCCCCCACCCCCAAGCCCAGCCGAATGTCATTTTTCTCAGGACTTGGGGGGAGTGAAGGTCAGAGGCGGGAGGCCATGGGGGACTTCTGTAAGTAACCGGTTTGGTGGGGGAAGGCGGAAGGCGCAGGTGGAGCCCAGCCCACTGGCCTGGCTAGTTTCCTAAGGACGTGGGTGAGGGAGGAAGGGGTGGAGAGAAGGGAGGGAAGGGCTGGGAAAGGGAGAGGGGAGAGGGAGGAAGAGGGAAGAGGGGAAGGGGAGGAGAGGGAAGCGCTAGGGGGCGGAAGACCGGTGTTAACCTGATTTCAAGGCTTACCTATAAAACTGCAGTAACAAAGACAGCTTGGTGCTAGGGAAAGGACAGTAATTCAGGGGGACAGAGGCTCTGAAACAGGCCCACGCAAACAGTCAGCTGGCTTTTATGGAAGACACAAAGGCCTTCTAATGGAGAAAGTCTTTTTCAACAAATGGTGCTGGATAATTTGAACTTCCCTATGCAGGAACAAGGAAAGTGGACGTGGAGGGCTACAAGTGTCCCCTCCCTCACCCGCTGTGAGTAGGGGCTGAGGTGCCTGAAACAGAGGACGGGTTGAGGTGGAAGCCCGGCAAGTGCTGTCTCCAGAGTCTCGGTGACCCAGGAGTCTTACAGCGTGCAGAGCACAGCCTGGACGCGGTCTGTGGCATATGCTCTGGTTGATGAGTGGTGGCCCCTGAACAGCAGGGTGGGATCTGGGGTGGCTGAGGGCTCTCAGCAGGGCCTCTCCGGTCAGATCCTTCTTGGAGGCCTCGCTATGCCTTTCCTGTCACCTACACACAGATACTGACAATTTCTTTATGGCCAGTCCCTACTCAGAAAGAGAGGGGAAGGGTTCCACAAAACCTTAAAAATCCAGCCACCCCTGGATCCAGCTATGGCACTCCCTGGCACACACCAAGAGGAGTTCAAGTCCACACACCACAGGGAGGGACGCTGCACCACAGTGGCACCGCTTACCTGGGTAAATGTACACAACCAAGTATTATTCGGCCATGAGAAAAGAATACATTTCGTCATTTGTAGACAACTGGAAGAGTCTGGAGGTTATTATGTTGAGTGAAACATGTCAGATTCCGGAAGACAAACATCGTATGTTTTTCTTCACGTGTGAAATCCAAAAGCGATGATAGGAAAGTAGCAGGGGGATGAGTAGAGGACAGAGGATGAGGCGATGGAAAGGCAGGGGATGGGCATGACTAGATCCACATGCACTGTACACAGGGAGCCCCCCAAACCGTGAGGTCATGGGGCAGGGACAAGGAGGATGTGAGTCAGCAGTTCCCAGAAAGCCACAGCATGTCCACAAAGGGCTCTGCAGGGAGAACGGGGGCGGTTAGGCTCCTAGGGACCCGCAGAGAGATTCCCAGCCAGGTAGCCCTGGGCCACGTCAGTCCCTGTTATGGTCACGTTGTCCAACCCCTCTGGCTCTAACCTAACTTTCCTATGATTACTAAGACCCCAAGTTTGCACTAACCCAGGTGCTAGGAAGGTCATCAGATGGCGTCTGAGGCCGGTGGCAGAAGTGTCCTTGCTTCAGGGGGACCCACCTACCTGATGCTTCCACTGATGATCTTGAAAAGCGCTTTGGTTGTATGACTTTCATCTGTGACTATAAATACCCCATGTAACTGCTGACTGACTCACTGGGACATGGTATTGGGGGACACCTGAATCCGTCCGTGTTCCCAGGCCACAGTCACTTGAGTTTGGCTGTAGAATAGACTCGTATTCTCTCTGAGGTGAGAACTGTGCTTTTGTGTGGACGTGGGGTGTGATTGAAGTAAGTTATGTGTGTGAAGGGAGACCGTCCTTCTGTCCACGCCACATGCACTAACGAAAAGGTACAGAAAAAACACATTGTTACCTCTAAGCAAAAGCTGAATTCCTTTAAAAAAAATGTAGGAGAAGGTCGGAGCAATATGTTTCCAGGTTTTATGGCTGGCTTTGGGGGAGAAGAATCCTGGTGTTCAGGAGTGGTCGGTGAGGGTGGGAGGAGGGAGGGCAGGAGCCAGGCAGCGGGCTGGTCCCCTTCCCTAGGAAGCTCTGAGTGCCCACAGGCTGGAAGGAATGGCTGGACTTAAGAACCACCACGTGGCCCTCAGCATGGGAGACCAAGGGTCACATCCTCCGCGGCCGCTTTCACGCAGTGATGTCTAATTTCCCTCACTGCTTCTGCGTCTGCTCCTTACAGTGACTTGGTGAAGTATCTTCTGCCGTGCACTTACGTCTTTGTTTGTGAGGGCTCCTTTATTGGTCCAGCCGTCTGCTTACGTAAGTATAGATTCATAGATATGCATTGTGCTCTTTGGGCTCAAATATGATACTGTTATTTTTGTTCTTAATAAATACATATGAGAAACTTTAGTATGATGGGAAGTCTGGGACCCAGTGAAACATTTTTTAAACTTTATTTATTTATTGAGACAGAGTCTCACTCTGTAGACCAGGCTGGTCGTGAGCTCATTAGGTTGGCCTTGAATACATGGCAGTCCTCTTGCCTCAACCTTCTGAGTGCTGGGATGGTGGGCATGTGCCCCCTTGTCTGGCTTACATGGTGCTGAGGAATTGATCCCAGGGCCTGTGCTTGCTGGGCAAGTGCTCCAGCTCCTGAGCTACACTCCTAACCCTATTTTTATTAACTATGATTGTTTAGAAGTTTTTTTAAAAAGCAAATAATAGTAGCTGATTTAGAATTACTGTTCAGCAGTTGGACTTGATGTTTGCAGAGGAAGTCTATGCCATAACCCCGATTCCAGCACATATCTGCGGTCACGAATGGGACTGATGATTTGCCACTGCACTGAAAGGATCACAGAGGACTTGCATGGTGTAACCAATCTTCCTTCCTAGTCACAGGGATGTTCCTTGGTTATCGATGCCGATAGATCGATAGTGAGAGGGTTCATTAGCTGAGGCTGAGGGGCCCCGTGGAAGGCACTGCCGGTGTTGGGCAAAGGTGGCGATCTCTGGATGTTGGATTTCCTCCTGCAGGGAGCCCTCTCACCGACGCTCTCATCTGTGACCTAGAGCAGCTTATTTGGCCCCTCAAAGCTTTCTACAATCTTAGATCTCCAGATAATACACAAAATAATTGTGCCACGACTCACACCACCTCTCATCTTTGCAGACTGCCTGACTCATGCCATCTTATCAGACCCCTGGGATCAGCGCTGAGTAATGTTCCTCGGGGGACTCCTGGTTAATCAATGTAACATGTGACTTTCCCTTAGCCTTTTAACCAGTTTTCTCAGCTGCGTTTTATCCTCTCGGTCATTCTTGACATGCAGGCCCAGGACAAGCTCTGATGCCTAGCAGCCGGAGTTCAAAGCCTGCCTGGGCTACTAGCTAGCCCAGCACTCTCCGCCAGCTACCTCGTCACCCTCAGCCTGTTTCCTGAAGTGTCGTATGGGGCTACGGTTAAGAGCTGAATGACCTCCAAAACTCCTGTGTTTAATGGGGCTTTGGGAGGTGGTTAACTCTTGGGACCACTACTGTTATCGTGGATTCCTCCACTGATGAGTTCATGGCTGAATGTGCTGTCCGAGGTGGGGCCTGGGGGGTCGCTGGGAGGGTGACCTGGAAGGATGGCTTCTTGTCCCCTCCTTCCCCCTGCCTATCTCTGCTTCCTGGCTGCCACAAGGCGAGCAGCTTCCTTCCACCATGTTCTTCCATGATGCTGTTTCTGCCTTGGAGACAGTTGACCATAACTGAACCCACCAAAACCACGAGCCAAAACCAACCTTTCCTCCTTTAAATTATGGGTGTGAGCATTTTGTCCCAGTGACAGGAAAGTGACTAACACACGTGGGGCTTGTAATTAGGGGTTCTTCATGAGACGGGACCGAAGGACAGCCAAGCACCATGCCTGGCATCTGGTAAGCACTCAGTGAGTTGTGACTTGGCCCCCTTTTATTTTCTCGCCTACCATGGCAGCACTTGCCCTGGTTTCTGCCTCCTCAGGTCCCCTGCAGCACCCGTCTGTTGGCATTTCAGACCCTCAGGACCTGCCTCTCTGTTGTACTTATCCCAGGCGGTTTCCTTCTCCCACATGTTGCCCTAATTATTTTTAAGTAACTGATTTGTGGAGCTACCACATAAAATTCAACCTTTCACAGTACCCACCTCAGTTGTTGGGGTGTATTCAGAGTTCACAACTCTCACCACCGATTCCAGAGTGCATTCATCAGCGTACCCCCACCCCCATGAGCCATGCTGAGGTACAGCCATACCTTGTCCCCCCCCGTACCTGACCCCCACGGCCACTGACCTCCTTTTGCCTGTGAAGGTTTGCTGATGCTGGGCATTTACAACGGGGGCCAATCAATATGGTAGCCTCTGTGCTGCCTCCTTGCACGTGCTGTGCCATCCTCAGGGTTCAGCTCTGCTGTCACGCGTGTCAGGGCTTCCTTCTGTTCTGTGGCTGCACAACATGCCAACCCGTGGGTTCTCTACACTCTGCCCACTCACCAGCTGATGGCCCCTTGGGCTGTTAATGTTTTGGGCTATAATGAATGATGTCACTATGAAAGGTCATGGACAAATTGTTGCTGAGCACATGTTTTCATTATTCTCGGTTAAATACCTAGGGGTGGAATTGCCGGGCCATGTGGCAACCGTGTGCTTAACATTTGGGAACCTGCACAGCAGTTTTCTGGAGTCACTCTGCCATTTTACAACCCCACCAGCAATGTAAGAAGGTTCCAGTGTCTCTGAACTCTTGTTAACACTTCTTATTGACTTGTTAATCCAGCCCTTATAACCATCCTAATGGCTAGTAAAGTGGGTGTGGAGTGGTATTTCACTGTGGTTTTGATTTGCGCTTCCCTGATGAATAATAATGTTGACTGGCTTTGCATCTACTTTTTGGGCAGTCTCCTATCTCCTTCGGAGCAATGTCTATTCAGATCCTTAGCCCATTTTAATTGGGATTTTTCTTTTCATTAGATGTAAGGCGTATTTGTATATTCTGAATACTAGACCCTTATCAAATAAATAACTTGCATGTGTTTTGTCTTGTATGGGATGTTCCCACATCTCTCTCTGTAGTGTGGGGTCAATCTGACCTTTTATGTTCAGTAGTTTCTGTTATTTAATAGGGTGTACTTAAGTTGAGTGCATATATGTTTATAACTGTGAGCCCTCCCTATTGGACTGCTCCACTTACTAGGACATAGTATTCATCTTGGTCTCTTCTGATCTGTTTTGGTTTGGAATCTGCAGTGCCTGAGAATAGTATAGCTACTCCTGCTTGTTTCTGGGCTCCAGTAGCATGGAATATTAATTTCTATCTTTTCACCTTCTGTTTTTGTGTGTTTCTTTGTGGGTGAAGTGTGACTCTTGCACTCTGTTTTTTTAATCCACTCTAACAGTCTGTTTTTTGATTGGTGAGTTAAGACCATTGACATCGAGAGTAATGATTGGAAGATTTTTACGGAAGCCTGTCCTCTTGTTCTGATGTTGGTTCTTTGTTTATTTTTGTTACACTTTCACTTTCTGTGTTTCCTTTACTCTGAGTTTATTGGCCCTGCTCTTCTCTCTGTCTCTAAGATTTCTCCCATTATTTTCTGCAGTGATGATCTAGTGGTTGTACGTTTCTTCAGGATTTCTTCATTGTAAAACGTTTTACTTCTTCAATTTTCAGGGATAATTTTTCTGGCTACAACAACCTAGGTTGACCCTTGCTTTCTTTTAAAACTTGAAAGGCTTTGTTTCATGGTCTCCTGGCCTTTAAGGTTTGCATTAAGAAATCTGTAGTCATTTGGATGGGTTTGCCTTGGTAGAATTTCTCTTACTGTTTCAATATTCTTTGTGTTGAATTTCTGATTCTGTTTTGATTTTGATGTGTCATGGTGAGGTTCTTTTCTGGTCAAGGTTGTTCGGTGTTCTTTAAGCTTCTTGTGACTGAATATGAATTTCTTTTCCTAAACTCAGGAAATTTTCTGACACGATTTCAGTGAATGCATTTTTAATACGTGTTCTGCTGACTTCTGCTCTTTCTCTCACACCCATAATTCTGTGGTTGGTTCTCTCTGAGTCACCCAGCAGCTGTTGTATTCACCTACCTTGCTCACTTCTTGTTTTGGTGCCATGCTTAATTATGACATTTAACTCATCAACCTCGTCTTCAAAGTCTGAAATTCTCACAGTCTTCCAGCCGGCTTCCTCTGCTTTTAAATGAATTTTTCCTATCCTGAATTTCAGCTAGATTTCTTTTCAGATTTTCTACTTCTCTACATGTACCTTCACACCTTACATTGCCATATTTTCTTTAGCCATTTTTTATTTGTTTCTCCTATGAACTCAGTAAATGTTGTAGTCACTAGCCCTATTATTGGTTTAGTAAATTCTTCTTTAAGCTTGCTAATCACTACTTGCATTTGTTTAAGTATGTCTTGTGTGAACTGATTCACTGTTTGGTCGGCTTGGGTTTTACTTCTTTTCCTATGAGTGCCACTATTTTGGGGTCCACAACCTTAGGTTCTGGGGAGTCAGGTGCTTCTGCCTGGGTCTTGCTGCTTTGTCTTGCCATGATTTCTATGGCTGAGGGACTTCGCTTTTGCATGACGGTGTAGAGGGCTGAGGAGCTGGAAGCCCACCGAGTTCTCTGCTGAGAGTAGACAGTGAGGGGCCTTAACAGGCCAAAGGCTTCTGAGGTCTCTTTTTCACACCCACTCACCCCAGCAAATCTCCTGTGTCTGTCCCGGCTTCCCTCCCCTGAGAGGGGGCACACCACACTCTGTGGCCTAGTCTTGCGGCAGGGGCTTGGGATGGCTCTGGCTCCTACCACAACAAAGCAATCAGGCACCGAGGCCTCATCAGTGGAGGCAGACAGCGTGACCTTGTGAGCAGGGAACACCCTGCACACAGGTGCTCAGCGCAGCGCTGTCTCGTAGCTTCAGCCGCCACCTGTGACTTGAGTGGGGCTGCGGCCCGACGTATTTGAAGCAGCCAATTAC
Source organism: Ctenodactylus gundi (assembly GCA_004027205.1). NCBI lineage: Eukaryota > Metazoa > Chordata > Mammalia > Rodentia > Ctenodactylidae > Ctenodactylus > Ctenodactylus gundi. The sequence continues at coordinate 27,969 of PVKB01004392.1, read as the reverse complement.
AATCATGTTATCAAGTAGGGGAGAGAAAGAAGGCAAAACTGTCTATGAAAGTGTCTTCTTGTCTTCTGGGCGCAGGTTTGGGGTAGTGTTTCCCCTGGGACAGTGTTAGCGCCAGTGAACACTGCTTCCTGCTAGGTCTCAGGGTCCCACGTCTCTGTCCATCTTGCCACATTTTTGATGTGTGGATCAGGAAGTGGAGATAGTGTTTGTCCACCTCCTTGGTCTCTGGTCTTCGAACTCTGTGATACTGGGAGAGGTGACCTGACCTGGCACTAGCAGGCCACTTGATCCGTGGGAGACTCGGCTTCCTGCTGTGTCCGGGCAAAAACATGATGGAACCCGGAGGGTCCAGGAACAGGCTAAGGGAGCCACGCCCACCAGACCGGCGAGAATCCAGGTTCCTTCTGGCACACTTGCTCCTGAGAGGCAAAAGGGAGGAATGAGGAGCTCCCAGAGTGCCGCCTGCGTGACCCCGTGAGGAAGGTGAAACCGCAGCTCTGAGGCACTGGGCGGAGGCCTGGCGACGTTGTTTGGCGGCAAGTGTCTGGTGAGCGAAGGAAGCGTAGCCTGGCGATGAAGCAAGTGTGGAGTCCTGATTCACGGCTCTGTGGGCACCTCATACGGCTTATGGTGAGCCCCCTGGCGGGGGTTTGATGCGTACAGTCTCACTAAGGCTAAGAGGGGCCGCAAATGTCTCTGTGAAGGGAATGGCCCACGATGGACAAAGTGAAAGACAACCTATCCAAATCCCCTCCCCTACCCCACGCCTTCTTGTGTGTGATTGTCATGTTCTAGAGGAGGAACTGCGTGGCCAACAGAGTAAACTCAGTCCCTAGAGCATGTAATGAAAAACTTCAAAAAGTGCTATTCAGAAGATTGTAGAGCTGTGTTCTGGAAAACTCCAGACCTTCTGTAAAACGGAGTGGCCTTTGTTCAAGGTGGGCTGGTCCCCCTCCAGGGTTCACTAGGTAAGGAAGTAATTAGCAAAGTGTTCTGAGTGCTGCTGGAGGCCCTGGTCCTCCCACCAATTTCCCTACATTGACTGCTGGCAAAACATCGTCCTTTCTCGACCACCCCGGCTGAGGACCTGCCCAGAGGAAAACCATCAGGTTATGATGGTCAGAACGGCAGCCCGTTCAAAATGCCAATTGGAGCCAAGAAGCCTATTTTATCTGGAGAATCTGAGAAAATTCCCCCAACACAAGCACCTCTGCGCCTATCATAGCTACTGCCTTCACCCTGGGAGATACCCTGCCAGCGAAAACGCCCAAGACTCCGGGACTCATAGTCACAGCCACCCCCCGGGACAGTGTCAGCACTGATGTCAGGATTTAGCCAACCCCACGCCTGATACTATACACTCCCAATGTAAAATACCAGAAAAATCCCACTGACAGTCAGCCTCCCGGCAGAAAACGCAAAGTCCTTCAGGTGCCTTTAAGGAAAACCCAGAGGCCCCTCTGCTACAATCAGGACGGCAGAGTGCATCAAAAATAAAATTGTGGGAGGCTGGTTACAAGGTCTCAAAGAAAAAGCCTCGAACTTGTCAAGACCTCTGTTTTTATCTATTCCAAGGACAGCAGCAACTCAGCCCAGGGAAAAGAAAAAAGGCAAACAGTTTGCTCAGTCCCGACTCCAGGTTCGGGAATGGCCCAAAGCCACCGGCTTCTGCTTCTGCGGGGTCTCAGTGCCTGGTTTCTCTGTTTGGCCCGATCCCTCTATGAAGCCACCACGGGAGAGGGGAGGGCCCCTATCTTGGGAGCAGGCATTAAAAAGGCTTTAACCAGAGCAAACAAACCCTCATAAATGCCCCTGCCCCAGGGCTCCCCTGTATCATGAGGCTGTTTTCCTCTACGTGCCTAAACACGCTGGCACAGTGGTCAGGGTGCTAACCCAAGTGTTGAATCCTGGCATTATCCCGTAGCAAATCTCTCCGAACAAGTTGATCCTGTCCTGTAAGGCGGCCACCCTGCCTCCGAGCCCCTGCTGCTCCCTATGGTGCCAGGGTTCACGCTCACAGTGCCTCATTCAGTTCTAACCTTGATAAAACAGAAGGGACAATATCAGCCAACTAGTGTCCGGACTGTCAGATGTCAGAAAATGCTATGTGGGAATGCGTACGTTCACCTAGAGGCAGGAAGGACTTTACGCCCAGCAGCTCTTGTGGCAGACGGACCAGGTGACCCTAATGGGATTTATGGAGGCTTCTATGGCTAGGATTTTGAATGTCCCCCAAAAGCTTCATGTATTTGAAACTGTATTATTGGGAGGTAGGGCTTGGCTGGAAGGGGCAGATGCTTATAGGCTTTGACCTGGAAAGGTCCTGTCAATTTGTTGAGACTCAGGGGTGCCTAGGGCAGAATTTTCAGGTGTTTGTTACTGGCTTTTGTGCAGGGGAGTTGGAGGGCAGCACCCTGGGGGACAGGAGCCTAACTGGAAGCTTAAAGTAATTAAAGGGGGAGACGAAAATACTGCTACAGTTTCTTTTGAGGAAAGCGCTAGCCTTGCCTCAGTCTCCAGACATCGGCTTGGTTCCCGCTTCGCTGGGTTTCTATCTGCAGGGAGTGTCCCCCCTACTGCCAGGGGCTGGTGAACAGACTGTGAGGCCTTCTGAAATGGAGCTAAAATAAATCTTCCCCCCCTTAGGCTGTGGATGTTGGGTATTTTGTCACAGCGATAATTAAGTAAGGCAGAGGCTGGGGAGGAAGTGTTTTCCAGCCCCAGGACTCACCAGCCCCTCCGCCGGGACCTGGATACAGAATGAGAAGACGAAAACACCTGATGACTACAGGAAATGCGGGGCGGGTATTGCAGGGACAGGGGGCAGTACACTCTAACCCAGGGAGGCACGCGATGAATGGAAAACCAAGCCGCCTGCTGGGGACAGCCGGGTTCTAACACAGCCACAAACGCTGAGCCAACGTGCCAACAGCCTTAGCTCTGGGTTGGTAAAGGTTCCAGAAACTCAGCGGCTGGCACTACAGGTGCAGCTGCCCCAGGCCTAACCTTGACTGCAGGCCCCAGGACAGGACAATATAGCCCATATTAAAAGAAAAAAAAAAAAAAAAAGAACTCACTCATAGCAGCCGTTTCAGGTGGGATCTGTCTCCTTAAGTGGCCCTTGGAGTCGAGTGACCAGGAATCAGCACAGGCCCCTTTCCTCTCCGCATGGGTCTCTCCCTCCTTGGATCCAACCCGACAACAGAGTCTGGCCTCCTTCCTCCTGACCGCTCTCAGGCCCATCACCTCCTGTGACGGGGTCCTGGCCACCACCGCCTCGCCCTGTAGTGCCTGCTCTCGGGGGGCCTCCTCCCTCTACGTGGCCACGACACTGCAGCCACGGGGGTCATTAGAAAACGCAGACGAGGGGAGGATAAGCGCTCAGGCTTGGAACTCCATGGGGTCTCATGCCGACTTCGCTACTAGTAGCAGCTGGGCCCTGGCAACCTCGCTCGGCCTCTCTGTGACTCGGCGTCCTCATCCGGGCATTGTAGTAAGTAACACTTATTTTTAGCTCACGGAATGCCTCTGAGGATCGAATGAGGAAACTGCAGCGTTTTCTGTCACCGTAACCCAGCACCTTTGTGATCCGGATCCCTGCCTGGCGTTTCATTGTTGTCTGAGCCTTGTGACAGCGCTTGCCCTCTTGGAAGGTGGGCTCCAGCCAGGCAAGAACCTGGGAGTGTGCCACCCTCGGGCGTGCACTGATGCTCAGCTGCTCCAGTGGAAGGGCCGAGGGGATGTTAGAAGCTGGGGACTGCTCCGGTGCTGCGCACCGACGAAACTCCCAGGCACCCCAGAATGCGGCTGAGCACCAGGTAGTGTTTTAGGTTCCAGAAATGCCGCCTGGGCCGCGGCGTAGGACTCTCCACAGGCACAGGTGCGTCGTAGCTCGGCCTGTCCATGAACACAAGGGCAAGATGTCCAGGTGGGGACAGCGTCATCACAGCAGAGGCTCTCATGGGTCTGAGGGGTGGGTGGGCCAGCTCCCACCCCTGGGTGACCAGCCCTCTCAGAAAGGCTTGGCGGTGGGGTCTTCCTGGAGCGGGCTGGAGTACCGTGGCTTGGGGGACGAGTGGCTGTGGCCCACCCGTGTGTCTCAGGCTGGGAGCCCTTGCCTTCTCTCCGCCAGAGCTCTTCCTGCCCTTCCAGCCCACCGTGAAGAGCCGGCAGGCTGGGTGGGATCCCTGCTTCCCGGGCTGAACCCTTCACTTCCAGAGCTCTCGGCTTGCAGAATTTGACCCACCGTCCTGGGCCGTTCTGACGGCCCTCTGCCCAATCACTCCGGGAGCAGTTGTTTCTGGGAGAATGCCAGTTGTCCACTGAAGAATTAAGGACATTAGCTTTCTGGTGTTTACTTTTCTACCCTTTTTCCAGCAGAGTTTGGCTGAACCCAGTGATCAGGATCTGTGCCCGACTTCTCTGTCCCCCCCGCCCCCTGCCCCTTTGCAGATCTCTCTTCAGCGCTCAGCGTGGATGAGAAACGGCCCTTTCTCTTTGTTCAGCTGTGGCTCACAAAGCTTCCCTTTGTGAGGCACGGCGTCTGTCCTGTGACTTTCTGCCTGGTCCCCGGCCAGCTACTTCAGCTGCAGGACGTCAGGACTCCAAAGAGCAGATTTCGTTTTCTTTGTGAGCAAGAGCACTCACTGTGCCTTGGCTATTTCTGACAAGGTTGGATCCTGTTCCTTGTTCAGAGTTTCAGGTCTATCTTTTAACAAAATATATTTAGAGTTGGGTGTCGTGGTGCACACCTGCAATCGCAGCACCCTGGGAGGCTGAGGCAGGAGAATTGTGAGTTCCAGCTCAGCCTGGTGACTCAGTGAGATCCTGTCTCAGAATTAAAAATTAAAAAGAGCTGGAGATGTAGCTCACTGAGAGGGTTTGAGTACAATCAAATAACAGTCATTCATGTGTGTGTGTGTGTGTGTGTGTGTGTGTGTACACACTGGACTCAGGGGAGTTTGTACTTATTGTCTGATTTTTATTATTCCCTTCTGCTGCTTTTTATAGTTCCTTGGTGTATGAAATTAGGTTGTTGTATTTTCTGCATTTCCTGAAAGGATCACATGGCTTCTTCTTAAGTGTCATAATTTACATCTGAAAGTCCCCCAGAGTCTCATGTGTATGGATGAAGATATAGGATTGCAGGGTGCTGCGCTCATCCACGGAACTCTCCACAGCGGAGCTCCCGGGTGGGTGGGTTGGGGGTGGGACCTGGGAGGGTTTTCTTGCCCCAGCTCTGCCCTCCTCTGCTTCCTGTCTGCCATAGGTTGGGCCCCTTCCTTCTTTAGTCTGTTTCTGTCTTGGAAACAGCCAAGCTGGACTGAATCCTCTGAAACTGTAAGTCAGAATAAACCCCTTGTCCTGTAACTTGTGGGTGTTGGTTATTTTGTGTCCAGCAATAGGAGAAAACTAATGTGTTAAGTTTATTGATTTGGTAAATTACATTGGTAAACTTTCTGATACTGAGTGGGAGGGACACGGAGTTATAGGTCACAGTGTGCAAAGTGGCAGGTGCCGAAGAGCAGCAAGTCTGGAGCCCTACAGCACGACACAAGGGCTACCGTTAGTGAGACTGGACTAAGCTAGGGAGTTCTGCTAAGCAAGTGCACAGTAGCCGTTCTTGTCACCGGAAAAGTAACTATCTGTGATGTTACATACGCTAATTTGATTCACTGTAGAAATATTTTTAATATCCATATGTATCCAAGAGCATCATGTTGCAAATCGCAAATATATACAACCATTTATTTAAAAGCAAAAAAATCGTCAAACTATAGAAGTTTTATTCATGTTTTCTTTAGTATCCTGTGGATAAGTATACTAGTATCTAAGACCTAACGAGGCTGTATAGTGCAAGATGCAAACCCTGACATTGGATACCTGGAGTAAAATTCTGGGCACACTTATCAGCCGTGTGATTTGAGGGAAGTTACTTAAACTCCTTATGCTTGAGTTTTCTTTAATCATACTGCTCACATAGGGTTGTTGTGGTTAAACAATTTAAAACAAAGACGGTGCCTGGGAGAGACAAAAAGCTACTTAGCAAAAGTTAATAATTTTTATTACTATTTAGGTTAATGCTCTTTGGAAGCACAAAAACAGTAAATTATTGTTATTTTTTGAAGTTAAAAAATCATCAAACTAGTTTGGAATCATGTTCTTTTAAAAATACATTATTGGATTGAATTTGTTTGTATTTTACTGAAGGTTTTTCTACCGTGCTCTTAAGCATTGATTTTGTTTGTGTCTTTTTAACACAAGAGAGAGTTTATTGGCGTGTGTAGTGGAGTGTCTCACTGTGGTTTCACATATGTTAGTGCAGGGGGACGATTGTCCATGTTCTTTTTTATGCTGACCTTGTCTGGTGTGTCAGGGTTAAATAAGTCTGGCCACATCACTTGTGTAACTTTTCTTCTTTTCTGTTCTCTGAAACAGTTTTATAAGATGAAGATTAGCTGTCCTTTGATGTCTTACTAAATAAGCCTTTAAAAATAACCAGAGTGAACTTCTGTTTGGATAGAATGGTGATGTTAGCCTGAGCAAACCTCTCAGTAAAACAGCTACACATGCTGGAATGCATATTTCTAAAATTACGTACCTATATTGCTCAGCTGGCAAAAACAAAAACAACAAAAACCAAAGTGTGTGTGTGTGGAGGGGGGTGCAGGGAAGGGACAGCAGGAATCCAGAGGCATGTGACTTCAGTGCTGGTGTGTGCGTCTGGCACGAGGGGAGCTGATGAAGCCACCTCAGAGTCTTACGGAAGATCTCCCTACAAAGCTGGGTCTGCAGGACGCCCGACCCAGTGTGTAATGGGAAACCGGAAATAGGCAAGTGGCTTATCTCCCCCTTGTTGCTGAATGGGAGGGAAATGGCTTCCTTGGAATTTTAAGCCACTTTTTCTTTGAGACCAAAGACTCTTATATTTCCCAGCCAGCCTTGCAACTACATGTGGTCATGGGACTTCGCGTTCTGGCCAATGAATGCAAGTGCACACGGTTTTTGTATTTTGTTTAGGATACATCCATGGGTGCTCATAAGTCGGATTTTCAGTCTCGTGCTGCCCTTGTCTGGTTTGAGAGTTCCCAGGAAGAACAAAGGAAGTTTTGGAGGAGACAGCCACCAGCCTGAGACCTGGCGCAACAGGAGAGGGCAGCCCAGAGAGCAGTGTCACAGAAGTAGGATTTGCACACGAGAAGGAGCAATTCTGATTCTTTAGAGGAGATTCCAACCCGCAGTCTGAGCCAGGATAGCTGCCTTGGAAAAGCAGCCATGGTTCACGGTGGAGTAGGAGGGCAAGGAGTGGTTTCTGTCTTCAGGCCAAGGAATCTGGAACATTCTGTGGGCTGCAAGTGGGGGGAAGTTTGAAGTGAATGACTCAGAAGGGATGGAGGAAAAATGTGTGTGTGTGAGTGTGTGAGTGTGTGTGTGCACACGCGCACAACAGAGACATCCATGCAGTTGAAATCTTTCTTAAATGCTCTCTTTCCCAGACGCCCTGTCAGGGCTCCTCTTTCCAGGGAAGCTGAGTCTCTTTCCTTCCTAGCTTTCTCTCTTTTGCCCCAACCTCCTCCTGTACTCCCAGCCCGAGGCCATGCACCGTGTGCTCAAGGCCCTGGCACTGGGGTCCCAGCCCGAGACGGTGGTGCCCGTGGAGTTGACGCATATGGGATGTGACTGAGGACTTCACCCAGATCCAGCGAAAGGTACAAGACAAACTACGCCTCAGCCCCTGCCACCGGACCTCGACCCGCAGATCTCGTTGTACCCCCACTTTCTCACTGCTGGTTTGCATCCTGCAAGCACCGCGTGCTGCTGTCAGCACTCTGCATTCGCGAGGTTCAGATTCTTTGTTGGCGTGCCCCATGTGTAAGCTCCCTAAGAGTGGGGCTGGGAGGGGACCGAGGGTACAGCACTTGTCTAGCACGTGCAGGGAAAAGAGGAAAAAGAAAAAAATGTTTTTTTTTAATGTGCTCCTTCCATATTTCTAGCTTAACACAGAATGTTTACTAAGTTTATTTTTGGTACATAGGATAAAAGCCCTACATATTAACATTTGATTTTAAAAAGTTAGCTGTTACATCACTCTTTAAATATATCAATGAAATGTATCGTAGTAATTTGGTAACGACCACCATCTACCATCTGTTCTTAAAAAACAAGAATAAGCATTTTTTTTTCCAGCTCTGGAAATCCAGCCTAGGGCCCTGTATTTGCTAGTATCGTGTGTGAGTGTGTGTGTGTGTGTGTGTGAGTGAGTGTGCATGTGTGTGCACGCATGCGCGTGCATCCTCTCACACCATGCCACAACCCCAGCCAGTTTTTTGGTTTGATTTTGAGGCAGAGTCTCACTGAGCCACTAGATCGCCCAGGTGGGGCTGGCCTTGGCCAGCATCTCTAGTGTGCTGTCCTGGCTGCTGTGTGTCGATTCAGAATCTTGGCCTTTCATGATTGTTTTGTCTGGAGAAGAGCCAGAAGTTCCGTGGTGCCGGATGCAGTGACTGCGTGGGTGAGGACGCACCGTCATGCGGCCAGGAGCCGCCTCTCCACGGGGTGGCACCCAGAAAGCAGCGTTTGCTGTGTTTTTGAGCACAGCTGCTATAGACACTCAGGAAAGAGGACTTCAGAACTGCTTCAGAAAACGGCGGGAATGATGGGATAAGGGTTTTAAAGCGAAGAGGATTTTCAGGGAAGATTCACAGCAATGTGTCATTTAGTATAACACATTTTTAAAATGTAGATGTTCGCTACATATTTTGAACACCTCTTGTAAATATTTATATATGCTTTGTAGCTAGTTTTGCATTGTAAAAGAAATGAACCCAGGAATACATTTAGGGAAAGTCATGCAAAACCTGTAAGGGGGACATGAGGTAAGTTTGGTGACAGTTGATGAGCAATGTCCGTGGGAACGTCTCAGGGACCGGCTGCTCCACGAGTCCTGTGTGTTTGCAGGTACAGCTGGCTTGGGGAGAGCAGCAGGGTCCCTGCCACCACCTTCCTCAGCCAGAGGTGGAGCTTCAGAGGTCACAGCTCAGATGCAGAAGGATCTCAAGCCCAGCCCTGTGGGTGGGTAAGGTCCCTTCAGCCAAGCTGTGTCCGTTGAAGGGACTGTGTCAAACTCGTGTGGATTATGTCCACACCTCCATTAGGATTAGGATTTGTCAGACGCCCTAGACTGGGGATCAAGAACTGGTCTGGATTAGAATGTGAGTCATTTGTGGGCCAGCCAATGAGAGAGCGCACCCACCTGGATGTGGGAGGGCCAACTGGGACTCCAATGATATAAAAGGAAGGAAGAGGGAAGATGGTCACAGCTTTGTCCTCTGGGAAAGCTCTCGCCTTCACAATTGTCTACAGATGCCAACCTGCTACACGCCGCAGATCGTCAGCACAGATTCGCCCCAGTCTCGGCTTGTGCCTGTCTGCCCGTTGCTGCCCTTCAGTCGGCGATCTTCAGGCCCCGGTCTTCACCCGAGATCTACAGCCGACTCCCACCTCACCGGCTGTCCTGCAGGCCCGGCCTGGAGATCTGTTTCACGTCGGGGATGCCATCTTGGACCACCTCTGTTCTTGGGTTTGTAAGCCTTCCTAATAGACCTTTTTGTGATAACATCTGTAAATTCTGCCTTTGAAAAAACCCAAACTAATACACCATCTTTTCAGTAAAAGAAGACATCTGGCTCCCCTTGAAACTGTTGTTCCTGAATGGTATCAAGTCGAAAGGGCACCTGCGGATTTGCAGCCACAGAACAGGAAGGCAGAGAAATCGGTGCTGTGTACTTGGAGACTCGTTGCTGTGAGGATGTCAAAGCTTACACTTACAGGATCCTGGGCAAGGTCCTGCACGGTCCCAAGAGCCTGTGCAATTATAATAACAACTCCAGCAGGCTTTTCACAATCCATCACATCGTGATTCTCAGGTCTCCGTGGAGGAGCAAAGGGCCAAGCAGAAAGACACCCCTGCCACCGCGGAGAAGGAAGGCCAGGCTCGCAGAAGACCAGTCTGTGGGCGGCACAGAGCCTTAGCACAGTCAAGGAAAGGGGTGAAAGCTTAATGCTACACTGCTAGTGAGCAGGGGCGGGCCCAAGAGGGGACTGCAGAGTCCCCAGGGAGAAAGGCCGAGCCCTCCATGTCTGATGTCCATGCGAGGAGCGGGTAGCAGCCCCATCCTATGCCACAGTATGGAGACCTAGGCTTGCACAGACAGCTCTACTGTTTATTTATTTTTCTATTTTCTTCAACCTTTTTCTGACTATACACCTGTTCCCTCCGTGCAGTGCACTGGGACGCTTTCTCCTGTGTTATGGAGGTGGTCCTGCCTGACTCTAGAGTTGCAAATAAAACCAAAAGAAATAGAGTCCATTAAGGACTTTAATCCAAATTCTTATGATTGTTGTAATTTTGCTCCTTATCCATACAAATGGATAGTATATAAAATTATTGGCTGATTTATCAGTTCAATAAATATTTTCTTTATATTTATTTATTTATCGAGACAGGGCCTCCCTGTGTAGTCCAGGCTGGCCCTGAGCTCACCATGTAGCCCAGGCTGACCGTGAACTAGCTGCAATCCTCCTGCCTCAGTCTCTGTCCCAGTGACAGGATCATAGGTACATGCTACTATGTTCGGCTCATATGGTGCTGGGGAATCGAACCCAGGGCTCTGTGTGTGTTAGGCAAGCGCTCTCACCCCTGCGTGTACCCCGTCCACGTACTTTGGTTTTTGAAGCAGCCCTTTCTAACGTTCTCATTTGGATTTCATGAGTGTCCTAGTCACTTTCTTGCTGGTGGGACATGACACCTGACTGCACACTTTTAGGGAGGAATGGTTCATTTCTAGCTCATTACTCAGAGGTCTTGGTCCTGTCCACCAGCAATGGTGGGAGGGTCTGAGGAGGGCCGGAAGTGCAGCGGGGGGGGGGGCTCACAGATCCTCCCCTTCTGTCCAGGCCCCACCTACGAACAGCAGGAAACCATCCGGAGGAGATGGACCCTCCCCGGGTCCCCCTCACCTTCCCAATGCCCAAGGCTCTCAGGGGACCTTCCAGGTCCAAACCGGAACAGACAGAACGATTAACTTTTTTTTCTTTTTGTTGTACAGAGTCATTAACTTTCTTTGTTGTGATTTCCTCCTTCTCATTAGAGAGAGGAACAAAAATAAAAAGGTGCTAAAGAGAAAAGACAGAAGGGAAACAGCTGCTCCCTCAGCTTCCTCACTCAGCACTGAGCCCGGTTCGGCCTTGGCTCTGGGCTGCTGCCCCGAATGCACACTGTGAGAACGCAGGGGGACTGCCAGTGTCCTCTGCGGAGCCGTGTGTGTCCGTGTGTCCGTGTGTCCGTGTGTGTGTGTGTGTGTGTGTGTGTGTGTGTGTGTGTCCGGCTATTGACCTCACGAAGCGGTGCGGTTTCACCGGCTGTCAGCTGGTCGTGGCTCCCCTAAAACCAGCCACTTGAGTAACAGTCCCCTACACAGGCTGCGTACACGCCAACCCCAAGACCGCGGAAGAACTGTCTGTAATCCCAGGTGAGCTGTCTTTTAAAGAAGTGGGCACTAAACTGGACGTGGTGGCACCTGCCTGTGGTCCCTGCACGTGCTGAGTTGCAGGCCAGCCTGGCCCCAGCACGAGAACACAGCTCTCACCTCAAAGAGAGCGAGAGCGAGAGAGAGAGAGAGAGAGAGAGAGAGAGAGAGAGAGAGAGAGAGAGAGAGTTGACTCTAGAGCTGAGCATGTGTGACCGTGGCCCAGGTGCCCGGCGGAGGTTCCCCCAAATACCACCTTCCAATGAGTAAGCAGTCACATGCAGCCTCACTCAAAGCACTTTTTAAAAACATGGGTGGAAGCATCAGGTAAGGCAGCCCCTGAAGTGGGGACGCCTCTGCCGCAGGCCTCAGGGGCTGGCTGGGGACATCCCCAGCTCTCAGGCTGGTGGAAGGCTAGCAGGGTCCACTCTGTGTGTTTTGAAGGCCTTATCATGGAGGGTTACATCAGATGCAGAGGTGGAGGGGGATGACTGTCCCTGAAAACCCAGCTGTGCAGCATCCCGGCCTCTCCACAAGTCCCTTGGGAGTCCTGGGAACTCTGGCTGGAGTTTGAATGGAGACCCCTCCCAAGAAGTAAGCCAGGGAGGGAGGGAGGTGGGAGGGAGGGACTCAACTTGGATTAATGTGAACACCTGAAGGACAGCAGCTTGTCACCTCTGTCTCTCCTGTCCCTGGGCCCAGCCCCAAATGCACCCAAATGTGTCTGTCTACACTTGAGAACAGGGAATATTTTAGCGACTGAATTCTAAAACTGGAGAAGCCAGAGGAATTTTCCTCAGTTTGCAGAAGAACAGAAATGAGCTGTCTTCAGAAATGCTTTTACATTTTTTGTAAGAAAGTCAAAGAGTGACTGTAATGCTCATTTTCCTGAATCACCCAAATATTTATGTCTAAGTGCAGAACATGGAGACTTTGGGAGACCCCCTCAGAGCCGGGGTGGGGCTCAGCCGGGGCAAAGCGCCTGTCCAGCATGCGGAGGCCACAGCACTCTGCAACCTACAATACAATCTACTGGAAACTATTACATATTCTGATTAAGTCCGAGAGGAAAAACTTCCCTGGAGGGTCCTCCGAGGGTTCTTGACACAAACAGATTGACTCAAAATCTGAGCATGTGTGACGGAGCTCAGAGATGGGGCCGAGTCTTCCCTTCCAGGCACTTCAGAACGAGGCAGTTAATCCGAGGGGACTTCGAACATCTAAAATTAAGGTGCTCCCAGGAGGGTCAAGCCGGGAGAAGCCTGTTGGGCAGCTTCTTTCCTCTTCCTGAGTGTGGGATTTGAGTTTCTGTTCTACCTACCCGCAAAGGATTTGCCAAGCAAATTAATAATGGGAAAGGGATTAAAAGTAGAAGCTATTTTTTTTCTCCAGTACTGGGGACTGAACCCAGGGCTTTTGCACAGAGCTACATTCTCAGCCTCTTTATTTATTTATTTTTAAACAGAGGGTCTTGATGAAGTTGTGATAAGGTGCCCAGGTTGGGCTCCAACTTGTGATCCTTCTGCCTCAGCCTCCCAGAGTGCTGGGAAGACAGGCCTTCACCCCACTTTCAGGGAAGAACCTTTAATTCACCAAGGCAAACTCTGAAAACATCATTCCAGTGCATTCCACACATAACTGAGAGTTATTAGACAATGATTCCTTCTCTTACCCGAATTATCTTCCCTCAAAATCAGGCCTGGTAGTGCCTTGATTGTCTAGGTGCAGTTGTTATCTGAACAGGAAAACTAAAAGTGTGTTTCTTTAAAAATTCCTCTTGTGGTTCTGGAGGAATGGCTCAGTGGTTAAAGCCCTTGCCTAGCAAGAGCTAAATCAAGTGCTAAGTACTCGAGTTCAATTCCCTAGCACCACATAGGCCAGTGTGGTGGTGCATGCCTGAAATCTCAGCCCTCAGGAAGCTGAGGCTGAGACAGGGACATTGCTTTGAGTCCAAGGCCAGCCTGGGCTACAGAGGAGACCCTGTCTCAAAAAAAAATTCTCTTGGTAGGAATTAATGGTATTGCCTTGTAGATATGAATGTGGCTAGCCAGTGTTCCCAGCACCGTTTGTGAAAGGGCCTGCCCCTGTTCTACTGGGAAACGACTCCAGGGCCTTTGCACTGAGCTATACCCCTGGCTCTCATTTATTGATTTTGAGACAGAGTTCCGTAGGCTGACTGAAACCTACAGTCCTCCTGCCTCAGCCTCCCCAAATGCTGGGATTCCATGCATGAACCAGCATGCTTGGGTGAAACTATCTCTTCTCCAGCATGCTTTTGGCACCCAGAAATCAGGGCTATGTGCAGGCGCACAGGTTTCTTTCTCTTCTATTCCATTGGACTACATATCTGTCTATTTTAGTGCCGGGACCAGCGGGTGTATGGTGGGTTGGGGGGTCCGGGGGTTGGATCCCAGGGCTTTCTGCTGATCCCAACACCGTACCTCTTTTATTACTTTGAGACAGGGTCTTTGCGAAGCGGTTGCATTGTCCAAGCTGGGCCGGAACCTGGGGTCCTCCTGACTCCGCCTTCTATCTTCCCTCAAAGTCTCGTGCTGTGCTTTTGTAGTCGCTACTCTGACGTTGCGCACTAGGCAGCTTGCCCAGCACGGAGGCACCCGTAACCTAAGGACGAGAGGTTTAGTTTGGGGCTCCAGTGTGTGAGCGGCGGTTCCGAGAGGCACATCATGGCAGAGGGGCGTGGGGCAGCAAGCTGCTCCGTCTGTGGTGAGCCAGAAGCAGCGTCAGGGAGGCAGCGGCTGGGGACGGCCGGAGCGCCCGAGACCACAGCCCCGTGGCCCATCCAGACGCGCGCGCGCGCTTCTTCCGTCCCCATTGGAGGAGCCCAACGCCAATCAAGTTGACAGGGCACCCGAATAGTGGCAGGTGCTGGGATCCCTCCAGCGCGGCACCCTTGGCTATTCAGGGTCTTTTCTGCTTCCATATCAATTTTAGTATTTTTTTTTCTAGCTCCATGAAGAATGCTGTTGGTATTTTAATAGGAGTCATTTTGGGTGTGGCTATTAGTTTGGGTGCTGCGGTCATCTAGCAGCGTTAGCCTTGCTGATCTACGGACGACGGAGGTCTTTTCCTTTCCAATGCCTTCCTCAGTTTCTTCCCTCAGCGTTCTGCAATTTTTTTTTTTTTTTTTAAATCACAGAGGTCTTTCACCTCCTTGGTTAACCTGGGGTTTTTCTGATGCTATAATGAATGAAATGGTTTTCCGGATTTTTTTCTCGGCAGGTTCATCATTGGTAAATTGCAGCAACGCTATCGGTCTCTTCGTGTGGGGTTTGCATCCTGCCAGTTTCCTGAACTCACTCACTAGGTTTGAGTCCCGCGGAGCTTTCGGGATATTTTGTGGAAAGGACCATGCTGCCGGGAATCAGGTAGTTGGACTCTTCGTCTCCAGTTTGTATCCCTTCATTTCTTGCCTGATTGTCCCGGCTAAAGTACCGTATTGGTTGGGATATTGGTTAGGGCTCTTAGGGAGGTAGAATTAATAGAAATTATAAATAAAGGGGATTTATTTGGAGGGCATCTACATCTGGGGAGAGAGTCCAAAATGGAGGCCTGCACACGTGTGAGCGGGAGGGTCTGGTGGCTGCTCAGACACGAGGTCAGAGACTGCAGGACGGTCGCTACCCCACTGCTGCGGGGTGTCATTGCTCAACAAAACGCAATGGCAAAGGCCGGAGACAGGAGCGAGCCTGCGATGGAGATTGGCAGTGTGGGAGCAGCACCGCGCTACCTGGCTGATGTCCGGACCCTCGCGGAGGTCAGGGCTTTCGCGGGAGAAGCTGTGACACTTGTTCTCCTTCCTTTTTATTTAGTTCAAGCTGTCACTGGGCCACCCACAGCAAGGGGGAGTGTTGTCTCACTTCTTGGCCTACAAGTCTATCACACGCACCTGAAATCTCTACCCTGGGCATTACCGAATATGAGCAGTTTGACACGTCCCTGAACCCTCGTCGAGTGTCTTTTCTCGGGAGAGACCCCGGCCCCAAGGATCAGTCGAGACCACTCGAACAGATGCAATCAGCAAGAGGTTTATTCAGATACACAGGTACCTGGGGCGCTCAGTTCCTCCGAGGGGACTGGCGCGCCGCTGGGTTTGTGCTAGAAGTTTTTATAGGGTTGGGGAGCATAAGCGTGGTTACAGAAGCGAGACGTGCGTAGTTACTGGGTCTCTATTGGTCAATTTTAAATAAGGCTAGGGTGGACAAGCCTGCACGCGCTCGCGTAGTTACCATGGAGATCAGATACGGTGCTGACTTGGCTCAATGTTGGGAACCGAGAACAGTCGTTAGCCAACCTTCCCCCACCCAGCTGAGGCCCGAAAAAGACTTCTTAACTAAACCACTAGATAACGGCTTGGCCTTGAGAACGGAGAAGTGTGATAGCAATGAAGAAAACCCACTTTTGTCCCTGGGCAACAGCCCGAGAAGATTCTGCACTCTTCCACTACGCTCCCCCTAGACCCCTCCCCCACCTAGGATGTTTTTCTGGTACTTTTTCATTCCTCTCTGGGGCCAGGTGTCCAGCCACAGATATTCTGTTTGGCAACTTGGGTGTGGACAAGAGAGATATTGTTCAAGCTAGGTAATCGACTTAGGAAATTAGGGTGGGGGGTGCACTACTACTAAGCTATCAAGCTGGGGTCCTTCAGTCCCCTCCAGAGGTCACACATGCTGGACAGGAGTAGAGAGCCCTCGCCTTACTCCTGGTTTCAGAAAAAATGCCTTTAGGCATTTTCCTATTCCGTGTGAATATTGGCTGCGTACTTGTCACGTGAAGTTTTTACCAATTTGAGGAAAAATTCTTCTGTACCTATTTTCTTCAAGGTTTTTATCAAGAAATCATGCTGAATTTTGTCACTGGCCTCTTCTGCACCTACTGAGATGATCCTGTGGCTTGGTTCTCTGCGTGTGATGTGTGACATTTTCTGATGTGAGTCTTGAGCGATCCTTACAGCCCTGGGATGAGACCACCTCAGTCCTGGTGCGTGATCTTCTCATGTGTGGTTGAACACTGTTTGTTAGGGTCTTACTGAGAAACTAAGCGAGAGATGATGGGAGACAGCGAGGTAGACTGCGTGCAGATGGGAAGGGGATGCAGGGAGCAAAGGGTACAGGAACGGGAGGAGAAGACGGACAGAGGACTGAGACGCACTGCGTAGATATGCCAGGTCTCCCAGCTGGGGATTACTGTATGTCACAAACATATGCTGATAACAGTTGTAGGGGACAGAGGGTCTCAGGACTTGCGTGTCCATGCTTCTGAAGACTGATGGTGTGCAGTGTGCTCTTGTGGCTGTGTCCTTACATGGGGCTGGTTTCAGGGGAACGCTGCTTTGGTAGCCTGAAGCCAGGAGCGATCCTTTTCTTCCCGTCTGTGGAAAACTGGAAGGCGTATCAATGTTCATTCCTTGTAAATTCTGAGAAAATTCTGCAGGGAATCCATCGGGTCCTCAGCTTTTCTTAGGTAGGAGAAATTTTATTACTCTTTCAATCTCATTGCTTGTGTTGACCCGTTTAATTTTTGTGTCTCTTTAGTTCAATTTAGGTGGGTCATAAGTGTCCAGGAATTCATCAGTTTCTTCTAGATTTTTCTCCTTACTAAAATATAAGTTTTCAAAATAGCTTACCAGTCTTGTTTATCTTGTCTGAGAACGATTCTGACCCCAGGTCCTGGGTGCTTTTTGCCTCTACCTCATTAACTTCTTTCCTGAACGTTCCCCTTTCTTGCTATCTGTTGGGGTTGGGCTGATATGTTTTTGTTTTTCTAGGACCGTGAGATATATCATCAGGGTATTTATTGGGAGCACTCTGCTTCTCTGATGTAGTCTCAGAACTATAAAGTCTCCTAGAACCGCTCTCATTCTGTCCCGCAGGTTCTGACCTCCTGTTTTTCCAGAATCATTTGACTCTAGGGACTTTAAAAAATTTTCCCTGGATACCTTCATGAATCCACTGGGAATTCAGAACTGTGTCGCTCATCCTCCGTGTCATTTCCATGAGTTCCTTTACTACGGAATCCTTGCTTCATTTTACTGCTCTATGATAGCGTGTATGAAATCATTTCAGTTTTTCTGGTATTTATTAAAACTTGTTATATGACCAGGAAGACAGTCTATTTTAAAGACTTCTGAGCTGCTGAAAAGAATGTGTGCTCTGTGACTGTGGGATGGAATCCTCAATCACTGTGGACATCTGTTATGGATGGAACGCTCATTCTGCAGATGGCTGTTAAGTGCACTGGGTCTAGACAGTAGCTTAACTCTGGTGTTTCTCTGTTGATTTTTTGGTCTGGTTGTGACAAACTCCCACCTATTTTTGACAGTGGGCTATGGAAGTCATCCTCTATGTTTTTATAGGGTCTATCTGACCTTTTGTGTCAAGTAGAAGCATCGTTCCCAGTGTTTAATATGGGGTAAATGCTCTCCCCCAAGGCTTTAGTGTGTGTCAGTTTCTTCTCCTCCTCCTCCTCCTTCTCGTTCTGTAGTCTATGCTGGTCCTGAACTCACTATATGGCCCAGGTTGGCCTTGAACCCCCAGCCATCCTCCTGCCTCAGCCTCTGGATGCCAGGATTACAAATGTATACCACTATGCCCAGCTAATTTTTATGTAGTGCTGGGGGATCAAATCCAGGGCCCCAGTGCTTCCTAGGCAAGTGCCTTGCCCACTGAGCTACGGCCCCAGCCTCCAAGTCCATTTCTTACCAGTCCTCATTTTGCAGGTAGAAAGCTGAATTGCAGAGAAATGTCATTTCCTCCAAGGCCACGCAGAGCCCCAACAGCCCAGCCCCGGGTGCCTGGCTCCGGGTCTGCCTCCCTTCACCCCTGCAGGACACCGCCAGAACGCGAAGGCTTTCCTGGAGCGGAATGTACCTCATGGACAGAGTGGGACTGGAAATAAAAAGTGGAGAAGATGAAAGGACAGTTGATGAGGAAGAAGTGCTATGTGCATAACCACGTGGCCGTGCCAGCTGCAGATGCCCAGACATCGGTTGGCACTGGCCTGCAAGGCGTGATAGAATTAGTTTGGCAAAGTGGTGGGAGGGGCCCCAGCAGAGTAAGATTTCAACACACGTGCCCATCACACAAGTTGACAGGTCGGGATGCGACAGCGTAGACTGGTACCTGAAAATATGGCCGTAAATGCTGTAATTACTCTGGGGAGGGAGCTAACAGATCCGGGCATGGCATTTTAGGTTTTATGGTGTTATTGAGCTTTTAAAACTTGTAACATACTAATTTAACAGCAATAAAGGACGGAATACTTCAACAGGTTTTTCTGAAAGTTGTTACAGTTGCCCCGCCTTCAATTCTTCCCTGGGCTTGCATCCAGGGGTACTCAGCTATGCCAGTGCTTTCTATTGTAATATTTTACTTATTTTTAAACTCTGAGGTGAGGTCTGGCAACATTGCCCAGGCTGGCTTCAAACTTGCCACCCTCCTGGGTCAGCCTTCTGAGTTGTAAAATGATGGTGCGCACCCCTGTGCCGGGGTGCTCATGGCAGACAGGAGAACAGGGTGGGGCTGATCAAAAGGCCAGCGCAGGAAGTTCCGGGGCCATGGGAACAGAGGCAAGTTCTGCCCGCCCCCTCCGCCCCTCCGACAGGCAGCCGAGGACACCGGACCCCAGCGAGAGTAGCCCCCTTCCCTTCCTTATCTTCAGAAGACAGTCAATTCAGCAATTGTATTTTTTTGCAGCTGCAGTTGCCTCACTCCAAAAAGCCAAGCTGCTGTGTACACAGATAAAAAATTTTTAAAGAGTCCAGTTCGCAGTTCGAAGTGGGGAATCTCGGCCTAGACGCCCCCACAGCACCCCAGAGCCTTCTCTTCTCTTTCTCCCTGTCCACATCCACTCCCCGCTTTCAGTCTTCCTTTGGACTTGAGTGACTTCTTCATGGTCATTCTGAGGCCTGGGAGCCCGGGCAACTGAGGACTGGGCACCATCGCTGACACTTTCAAGCTATTCGTACGCTGGAAATAAAATCTGTAATGGAGTTTTCTAAATCTATTAAAAGCCAGAAAAGAGGGGGTGTCTATTATTACCCTACATAGTTTTCAGTTCAGTGGCTGGTGTTTTTAAACTCGACATTGACCTTTAACAACAAAAATCCTTCAAATTTAAGATGAAAAAAGAGCAAATTACAAGCTAGTTATTTATACTATGTCATATATACATATATAATTATATTGTATGAAGGGAGTTACTTCAGTTAATTTAAGAAAATTTTTTGTGGGGAAAATACTTCACACGGTCTGCCAAGAGCGACCATCTTACTAAAACAGAGCTGTCACTGTTTGCTCTGGAGACCCACATCAAGGCGCTGGGCCACCCCGCCAGCGCAGCGGGACACCTCGTCCCTCTCTGGAATAAGGATGAAGGGGCCGCTGTTCCGAGCCAAGACAGCGGCCATCATCACCTGGCCACTAGTCAACCCGCTCCCACGCCAAGGATGCCCCTCGCCAGGCCTCGAAGCCTGGCCCCAAGTCCTAGCACCAACAGGGGCCACTCCAGGCGGCCCCATTCCCCCCAGGGCTGTCAGCTGAGAGCGGGAGTGAGCCGCCGGGGTCTCTTCCTTGGGGGCCCTAGTCCCACGCGCGCAGGCAATCTTCCCAAGTGGAACCCACGTGGCTGCGTGGGCCTCCGTCTCCGATAGGCAGCCGGGTCCTGGCTATGCCCTGTCCTAGAAGTGTCTGGTGGGTTGCAGGGGTGGGTGCCCACTTCTGAGACCCAGCGGGAGTCAGAGCAAGCTGGGAACTCTGTGGGTTCTGTGTCCCCCCACTCCCCTCCCCAGCCTTGGGGTCTTCCTAGAGGACCAGCCTCGGGCACCCACCCTCCCCAGGCCAAGCGGGTAACAAGCCTTGGCGCTCCCTGTAGAGCTCGGTGGCCAGTTTGGATTGACTAGGTGCCCCCGGCCGGCCTAACTGGTTCTTGGTGAGTGGGAGCCAGCTGTGCTCCTAGCTTTCCCCGGGTGGGGGTGGGGTTGCAGGGCTCAGGCTCTGTTCTCCCTGGGTATCCGCCCCTGGATCCCTGCAAGTTATCCTGTTTTGACCTCGCACTGACCTGAACCCCTTTTTAAGTTTTTGATACTGAGACAGGGTCTCACTAAGTCACTCAGTCGCTGCATCTAGGCTTGAACTTGCGATCCTCCTGCCTCAGCCTCCCAGAGTGCTGGGATCACAGGCCTCGCCACCGGCCCGGCAACATCTTGAACCCTTGGCAGCACTTAAAGAAGGCGGAGTGGTGCCAGGCCCGGTGGCAGAGGAGCCAGCCCGGCCGGATTACAGCGGCCGCCACCCTCAGATGGGTGCTCGCGCGCGCGTGCGCGTGCGCGGAAGGACCGGCGGGCACCCTGCGGCCTCCGACCACCGGCAGGCCCAGGGCGCCTTCTGGCCGCCAGGAAAGGCCGTGGGCACCTGGGGAGGGCAGGCTGCCAGGGTGGCTGCCGGGGCCCGAGGGTCGGCGCGTGCGGGCGCGGGCGGCAGGACAGGCTGAAGACGGGACGGCCTCCCTGCCGGTGAGGGCACGGGAGCAGCCTTCTCCATGGGGCGAGGCCCAGCGCCGTTGGTGCCCGGCGGCCCCGGGAGGGTCCAGGCGAGACGCGGGGGCGGGAGGACAGCCAGGCCCTGGGCCGGGCAGCACACCGCCGGCCGCAGCGCCCCGCCAGCGGAAGTGGGGGTCCGCGACGAGCCTGCTGCGCCGCCCGGCGCGGGGCGGGGCCTTGACGAGGGCTGGGCCCGGCGCGGGGCGGGGCTTCCGGAGGGGCGGGGCGGGACCAGGCGGAGCCTGCTGCGAGGGACGGCCCCTGGGCAGGGCCCGCGGCGCGGAGGCGGGGCCTGGGGCTCGGGGCGGGGCCTTGACGAGGGCTAGGTCCGGCTTCCGGAGGGGCGGGGCGGGGCCAGGCGGAGCCTGCGGCGCGGGGGCGGGGCCTGGGGGCACGGGGCGGGGCCGAGGGCGGTTGTTTTTACTCGGGCGGAGGAGCCCGGCTCCGGCGGGGGCGCTCGGCGTGGCGGCGCGGTCCCTTTCCGAGCGGGGCGCGAGCGACGCGGAGGAGCCAGCTGGGCCGAGGCGCGGGGGCGACTACGCGCCCGTGTCGGAGGCCGCCGTGATGTCCGCCCAGTGCTGCGCGAGCCAGGTGAGCGCGGCCGGGCGCCACGCGGGCCTCCGGGGTGGCGGGGCAGGGCGCGAGCCCGCGTCCACCTCCGGGCCGGGCGGGGGCCGGAATGACCGAGCGTCGCGGGCCGAGCCGGGCGGTCCGGGAATCCTGCCGTGGGCGGGGGCGGGCGTGGGGAAATCCGCAAGGACTCCCTAGCTCTCCCGGTGCAGCCCCACGAATTCGCGTGGGGCGGGGCGCGCAGCGACCTGCCCGCGCCGGGATGTGTCACCCGGTGCGGCCCCCGCGCGGCCCGACCCGCGCGGCGCACCGTGTGGACCGCGTCTGCTTTCCCATCCTGGAACAAAACCCGCCCATTCGCCGGGGCAGGTGGCGTTTGGCGTTTCCAAGTCCAGGCTGCGGGCTGCGGGGTGGTGAGAGCGCCTCGGAACCTGGTTTCCGAACTCAACGGCGCAGACTGGTCGCGGGGAAAGAAAGCTCAGCCCTCTTCCCGAGTTTGTTGCCCGATCCGATTCGACCAGTCCGGATTCCGCCTGACCCAAACTTGGCCCAACCCAGCCGGACGCGACACGACCCCGTCCTGGCCGGGCGCTGCCCCGACCACCCGGGTAGGGCACCAGCCCTCTTGTCCCTCTTTGGGACTCATGTGCCCGAACCTGTTTTGTAATGTTTTCTGTTAAACCCGTTGTTACCACTTCTGAGCAGAGCGCGTCCCCTGGCACAGGCGCCTCCAGCCAGCTGGGGGCACGGGCAGAGTCACGTGGCAGGCGTCAGTCCCCCGCTGCAGGGTCTGTAAAGGCCGGGTGGGTCAAGCCTGGGGGAGCGCCTTCTTCCTCCGTGCTGAGCGGCAGTTTCTAAGGTGCATTGAACACGTGCAGCTTTTGGAGAGGGCCAGGCTACAGGTGCAGGGAGCGCCGCTTACCCGAGGCGGAGGCGGGGTGGGGAAGCCACTGGTTCTGGAACCTAGTGACGATAGTGACAGATAGTCCGTCCCCTCGGGCACTGTCTCGGTTTCTGGCCTAATACTGTGTCAGTCATGCGTTCCAGTTGACATTTTCAGATGAGGCTTTTTGTTTTGGGGTACCGGGCATCAAGTCGAGGGCCTTCGTACTGAGTTACGTTCCCAGCCCATTTCTGTGTTTGATTTTGACACGGGGCTTGCTCAGTCTCTGAGTTACCCAGGTTGGACTCCAACTTGTGATTCCCCTGCCTCAGGTTCCCACGGCGCTGAGAACGTAGGCCGGTGCCACTCAGCTGGCAGTGAAGGCTTTTTGATGTGAGATCAAATGAAGTTTTTTTCTGAGTTAGATGGGGAAGGAGGG
Organism: Ctenodactylus gundi; assembly: GCA_004027205.1. Classification (NCBI taxonomy): domain Eukaryota; kingdom Metazoa; phylum Chordata; class Mammalia; order Rodentia; family Ctenodactylidae; genus Ctenodactylus; species Ctenodactylus gundi. The sequence continues at coordinate 4,993 of PVKB01004392.1, read as the reverse complement.
CGTATGGGGAGACAGGAAGCTTATTATTACCTGTCAGTGCTTTGGAGACCAGGATGGAGCTGAAACTGCGAGTGGTTTTATTTTTTTATTAAAAAAAAATTTTTTTTTGAGACAGGGTCTCACTCTGTAGGCCTGACTGGTCCTGAGCTCACTGTGTAGTCCATGCTGTCCTTGTGTTTACAGCATTTATTCTGCCACAGCCTCCCCAGTGCTGGGATTACAGGTGTGTACTACCATGCCTGGCTTAGGTAGTGCTGGGGAACCAAAGCCAGGGCCTTGCACTTGCTGATCTCCACCCCAGCCCTTATTTTTTTATTTTTGTGATGCTGGAGATCCAGCAGAACCCAGGGCCGCCACCACTGAGCTGCCCCTTGTCGTCCTTTGTCCTCATTCTGAGACACGGCGCATGTCAAGGTGCAGTAACGACATGTTTAGGAATGTTGGACCCACTTGCCCTGTGAAAGCCCCTTGAGTCTCTTTTGGGGACACCAAGGTCCTCATCTGGGGCTCTGAAAGTCTGTTCCTGGAATTCAGGTGGGTTTTGTAATAGAATTATTGGTGTGGTTGGTATTGCCAGGATTTCGTGACTTGTCTCTAAAACCCCCTTCCTCAGAACTGTGGAAAGAACCAAACCCTGTCCATTCATCACGGGAGAGTAACTTCTGCTTTCTCAGTGTCCTGTGATTTATATGGATGAGGAGTTTGTGTGGCAGGCTGAGTGTAGCTCAGTGGTGGCGTGCTTGCCTGGCATGTGTGGGTCACTGGCTTTGGTCCCCAGCTGCGTACCCTCCCCGACAGAGAAGACCCCCAAACCTTACAGCCGCAGCAGAAGCCAAGTCCGCCAGTTAGTTTATTTACTGAAAGCCCTGGGAATTGAACCCAAGGCCTTCACACTGAGCTGTATCCTCAGCTCATTTTTTAGTTTTGATTTTTGCGAGAGGGTCTTGCTGTATCAATAGGCGGCCCAAGCTGGGCTGGAGCTTGTGATCCTCCTGCTTCAGCCACTTAGAACTCCGCATTTATGCGCCTGTACCGCTGATCCAGCTTGGGGTGGATACACATGGGAGAGCCAGACATCTCTGCCTTCAGGGGGCCAGGTGGGAAGGGGCTACCAGGGGTGGGGACACTGGAACATTACGTAAGCAAGTAAACAGTGACCCGCACTCGAGAATCCTTCCATAGGCTGTGAGGCAGGTATAGGGTCCCTGGAGGAATCTGAGATCCTGACAGTGAAAGCCGAGGATGTTACTGGGGAAGGTATGTTGGAAGGTGAGTCCCACGCGGAGGGTACGCTTCTGCACAGGCTCTGTTGAAGTCGCGCTAATTCCTGGTCACCTGGTCCAGGCTATTGCTCCTGGGAACGCCCCAGGCTGCAGGAGTTAGGATTACGATGTGGTTATCCCAAGCAGAGTGTACTCTAGGGCTCAGTGACTGATGGATTTGGCTGCTTTAACCTGGTGCCTTGAGGGATGCTAGCAGTTGTGGCCACCGATCCGTCCCCTCCCAGCCGTGAATGCTAGCTCCTAAGGGCCCTGCCTCACAGCTGGCCTCTCACAAGCTCTGGTGAGCTGGGTTTATTCTGGCTGGGCTGCGAGGCTGTGGCTGGATCTGAGCAGGAGTGCACCATGTTTCCATTGGAGATCACGCTGGGTTCTGTGAAGACAGGCCTGGCTTAGAGGGAGGTGGGAAGAAGGGTCTGCATCATTTGTGCAGTGATTTTTTTTTCTTTTTTGGTGCTACTGGGGATTGAGCCCAGAGCCTTCACCCTGAGCTGCATCCTCAACCTGTTTTTGATCTCCGATTTTGAGACTAGATCTCACTTAAGTTGCCCGGCCTGGGCTCACACTTCTGATCCTCCTGCTTCAGCCTCCTGGAGTGGTGGGATGACAGGCCTGCACCCGGGCCTGGCCTGGTGGTGGTTCTTTAGTTGCCTCTGTGTGCAGTGTCCTCGCCTCAAAAGTGAGCAGAAATCCCTTCCGCTGGGGCTTGAATCTTGCAGTTACTGTTGCCCAGGGCAGAGGGAGCGCAGTGCCCTGGCTTGGGCGGCAGCTGTTGGAGTAGACACAGTGGGGTGTTGCAGGCCTCCATGTGTAAGCACGGAGCTGGACTTCTGCGGTGGAGTATGGGTCGAAAGTGGGACGTGGGAAGGAGAGAGATGGCTGTGCACGCTGAGCAAGGGGGTAGATGGTGCCAGTTACTGAGGTGAGGTAGGAGGCTGCCCGGGAGGTGGGCATGTGGCTGGGAAGCAGCCCTTAGCTTGGTGCCAGTGGAGACATCTGTTATGAATTTAGGGAGGATGGCAGTGCTGTGGTTCGAATGCCTCCAGATGCCTGCGTAGGGACCTTAGTCCCCAAGTCCAAGTTCCTGTGTGAGTGATGTTTGGAGGTGGGGCCCCACTGGGGAGCAGATCAGTCTTGGGGGCTCTCATCGATAGGGGCATCCAGATCTTTAAGAAATGCTCTTTCCTCGTGGGTGCCTAGTTGCAGACACTCAACGATAGAGAGGGTTAGGTCAGGAGGGAGGTTTGAGGCTGGAGGCAGATTCTGGACTTGGAGCGAGGAGGAAAGCTGCTTTGCCTGTGGACGGGGCAGGTACCCTCCGTGTCCTCGGCATGTACCCTCCGTGTCCTCATTTCCTCAGCTGTAGAATGTGTGTGCTAATATCTGCCAGAGACAGAGCCTCTGATGTGGGGGCTGGCCGGGCGTGAGGACCTGTCCTCTAGCCCTGCTTCTCCAAGGTCCCTGCCTCCCTGTGCCAGGATGCAGACACCGCCCGCCACCTTACAGCGCTCCTGGCAGTCACGTGGGTTTGCCCAGGCTGCTGACTGAGGGATGCTAGTGGGGGCAGAGGTTACAGAAAGTGGCCGCTCTGTGTCTTCTGAGTAGGGAGCATGGCGGTGGCCCCTGGGGACGGCAGTGCTCTTCCCTGCTGTCCTCCCTGCTCACTGGCTGGAGTGAGGTGGGGAGCACCTAGCCGCAGGGGTGGGTGAGAGGTGAGCCTGTCACGGCTGGGTCTCATGTATGTGGAAGGTGACCCGGTGGTGGGTTCACTGGATTAATCTGTGGGTTCCGTGCTCTTCGGAGGTGGGACCTGGTTGGGAGGGCAGGTCACTGACCGTGTGGCCTGGAGGGGCCTGTGCTTGCCCACGTCTCCTCAGTCCTTCCGCCTCCTGCTGCGCTACTGTGAGCAGCTGTCCCCGCTGGTCCTCCTGCTCTTGCCAGCTGACTGTGCACGGACGGACTGAGACCTCTGAACTGCCTCCTGTGATCACCTTCTTCCCCCTGGGCTTGTGGGTGTTGGGGATCGTGCCCAGTGACAAGGCAGCGGCTAAGGCAGAGCGTTCTGGGTGGCCCGTGGGGTTTGGGTAGGCATGTGCGAGGCCATGCTGGTCAGGAGAATGTAGCTGAAGCGTATCCAGCCCAGGCCTGGTCTGCCCCACCGACGCTGCGTTCCTTCCCATGCCGCTCCGGGGAGGTGGTGATGTCTCCCTCGGTCCGACCCAGAGAGGACGTTATCTGATGTCTCAGCCTGGCCCTCCCTGGCCTGAGCTGGAGGGCCACTTCTGAGCTAGCCTGGCGTGGAGTATGCCCAGTGGACAGTGGGGGTGGCAGGCGTGGGGTAGTGTGGCTGTGGTGGCTGGTTCCAGGCCAGATCCAGCTGCCCATGAACACACACACACACACACACACACACACACACACGAGTGCACACATGCACAGTGGTACAGGCTGTTGAGTGGCTCTGCCACATGCCAGCTCCTTCTCCTTCTCAGTGTCATGGCTTGCAACTTGGAGACTTGCGGCTTCAAGTGGGGGGGGGGGTGCCCTGGGGCATGGATGCCATTGTCCTAGCAGTGCAGACTCCACTCATGTCCTGCACGGACTCCTGGGCAGGACTGTGAGGGTGGGCTATGTGGTTGGACACGGGAAGTCATGCTCAGCGCTGGTGGGGCCATGCTGGCAGGGGTGTCCCCGGTGGCAGCCCACCTCCGCTACCTGTTGTGTTCATTAACAAAGCTTGGATGTCACTGAGAATCACTCGCGTCAGAAATGAAGCCAGGCACCTGCTGGGCCGCAGGAACAGATTCCGTTCTGACCGAAGGTGTGGAGAAGCTGGCTGCTCTGGTTCAAGGCAGAAATGACAGAGCCTCTGTGTGTGTGTGTGTGTGTGTGTGTGTGTGTGTGCGCGCGCGCGCACGCGCACGCTTGTGTCTGTATGTATGTAATTTGAACCCAGGGCCTTCACACTCAGATGCATCCCAGCCCGTTTTATTTTTTATTTTGAGACAGGTTTCTGCTAAGTTTCTAGTTGCCCAGGCTGGGCTTGAACTTGAGATCCTCCTGTTTCAGCCTCACAAGGTGCTGTGCCCAAAAGGGCTTTTTAAAGGGAGAAGGGAAGGAGTGGGAGCTCAGAAGGAATGTGGGGAGTGAAAATCTGCCAGCCGTAGGTCCTTGTGCCTGCCACCGGCTCGGACCAGAGTTGGGAGTCTGTCCTCCTGAGGAGACTGGGATGCAGGGCCCCTGGCCCTGTCTGCTGGGCTCCGGAGTCCTGGTTCCAGGACCACCCCGGAGCTGCTTCTGTGGACGCTCTGGCCCTCATGGAGAATGGAGTGGGGTCCGCATGTAACCCCTGTACACATCCGCCCGGAGGCTGTGGTGTTTCCACCCACGGGTAATGCCCGGGAGAGTGTAAGCGCTCCGCCTCGAAGGCGAGGGCAACTCGGGTGTCTGAGGAGGCAAGGGACCGGGCGTAGGCATGGGCAGGAACAAGCTGTGCGCTGCTTTGAGAGCCCTGAGCTTTCTAGATGGGACTCCCGGGGCCTGGCCAGGCAGCCCAGGCTGTGAGAAGCCACACTGAAGTCTGGCCCATTGCGTGTGTGTGTGTGTGTGTGTGTGTGTGTGTGTGTGTGTGTGTGTGTGTGTGCGTATGTGTGTGTGTGTGTGTGTGTGTGTGTGTGTGTGTGAGCGCTGCTTTGAGAGCCCTGAGCTTTCTA